>JAQIXW010002753.1:0-14599 GCA_034700685.1 Willowsia buskii | reverse complement strand
ACACATGTACCCGCTCGCTCGCTCATATAAGTAGCCGAAAAGGCGTTTGTATCAAAATGTTTGGAATGTTTGAGAATACAAGTCCTTCCAAATATAGCATATATTTTGATTGTCAGCATAGTTGCATATAGTTCGATAATTTTTTTTTCCAGAAGGCATTTTCTCTCATGAGCATAAACCATCAAAGGAAAATGATCGAGAGTAAAAGAACGACAGGGTGAAGGATTTATTTAGCGGAGCACTTAGTCTCAATTAAGATGAACAAATAAACAAAAGACTTCCGCCTTCTCTCTCGAGTCTCTACATCATCAATTTTTTACACCCAATCAAAACATCACTCTTCCTAACATTTTTCGACACGCTGTTTCCGACTTTCCTCATGTCATAATGTCTGCGCTTACACGAGAATTGACTAAATCAATATGGAACACGTTATATCCAATCATCCTCATTGTAATAGTTCTAATAATGCTCTTTGTTTTCCTTATACAATCTCTACCAAGAAGAAATGTAGTATCACTTGAATTGAATCATGTGTTAAGCCATATTTTACGCATTTAACTTTAACTTTCTCATCGCTAGCATCCTCCCTGCAATAAAAAAAATTCTACAACACAAACGTTATGAAAAGACTCTCACCACCCATTCAGTAGCAGCAGAAGATTCAAACTCATGTTGAGCAGAGGGAGGTCGGCATTCTCTCCAGCTCCAAGACACAAAAAGATTCAATAAGAAGAACAACAAGTCATAAAACTGTGGAAACGTGTGTCTGCGTGCACCCCATCAGTTTTTCCTCGCCATTATCTTCTTTGAACCAAATAGAGACGAACCCTTTAACAAGACTAAACGTAAAATATGATGATGATAATACATAATATATAACAAAAACTGTTGTACAAGTTGTGGGAGTACATTCATCAATCCATTTATGATTGCCATCCCCTACCTCTCCTGTCGTCCCTTTTTCTCCCTTCTTTCAACAACTCCATTATCCTCATCATCATTGTCATCATTACCGTCATCTTCGTAAACAACTCTTAAACTATGTTTCTACCTATTACCAACACACTGTGATGCTACCGTCTTCATCATATAGAAATCACAGGATCATCATCGTGATGGAACATCTCTCACCTATCTTTCAACACAAACCATCATCCCCACCACCGCCATAACCAAAGCCATTGTCATCATTATCATCAGTCTCATCATCATCGTTGAACAACACATCAAAAACCATTTTTTTCTTTTCATGTTTTTCATACAAACCATCATACATTTTACCAACTAATGCACGTATTCCACTCTATCTGAAAAAAAAATCATCTTCCAATTTCTCTTTAAGGGCAAAAGAAAGAAAATGTACCAAAGTTTGTTTTTTCCGTCTAATATAATTCGTTATTGTACTTATCCCCAAAAGGAATACTTTTTTTCTTGGCATTGTGTGTTCCATCACAAAAATGCATTTTGCATGATATAAATTCACCTCACGCAACACTACATTATTTTCAATTTACACAAGGCATGAACATTTACCAACACAGTATTCCCGCTTATATATAAAAATCGATAAAGTTTGGAGAGAAGGAGAGTGTGAATGTTTGAAAATTGGATGAGATTTTGGTGGAGACTGTGTGTATTCAGTTGAAAAGCTAGAGAGAGATGAGTCTCCCTGTCTGTATGTGTGTGAGAAGAGAGTTGTGGTGGAAACGGAGGAAAAAAGAGGAGAAGAGTGAAACAACCTTCTGAAAACGAACACACTTACATTTTCCACGAGTTTTCTCCAGCGTTCCATACCATTCTCTCCAGCGTATCAGATTACAAGAGAATCGAACAAACGAATAGCGTACGTATGAACAACTGTACGTGATATTATCACGATGATGGAAAAAATTGGAGAGAGAAGAGAGAACAAACTACTAAAACTTGCTGGAAGCTGGATCATAGTGCCCTGTTTGCTAGATTTTATTTGCTTCTCACTCAAAAAACAGGCAGCCTAAAAGTCATCATGTTGGTTTGACGTGAGTCGTTTTTTGGCTTTTTCATTTTTTTTCGTTTAGTTTGTTGGCAAAGTTGTCTGAACGGGTGGGTAGAAGAGGAGAAAAACATGATGAAATTAGATGAAAAATGGGAGCTTATGGATACGAGGAAAAAAGTAAGTACGTAAAACCAGTGAAATTGGTGAATAAGAGAAAGGGCAAAGGGTTGAATATGTAAAACCGAGTTTTAATCCATAGGAAATTCAAAATTCAATTTTGCTCGGCCTAAACCGTTTATTTTTCAAGGTAGGTATAAAATTTCCATCAGATTCTGGTTTTAAGAATTTGATTTTTAGCTACAAAGTAGAAAATGGTTAGAGTAAATGTTTCATGTGTTCATATGCGGTTTTGTTACTGGATGATTCAAAATGCTATTTTTTATTTTAAGCTAAAATTACACATTGAATATTAAATACACCTTGTAACTGTATTTTTTCATTATTTGATGACCATCCGAAGGCGAAACATGCCATTCCTATAACCTTTAGAGTTAGCGTAATCATATAAATCTATACTTCATGCTTAATTTTTCTGCAAAATGCAACAAAAAATATTATTTTTATTTCTATTTGTATAATTTCAGCATGGGTATAATATCACATCCAACTTGCTTAGTACCTACGCCGTATTGCTCCTTGTTTCATAACTTTTTAAATATTTACCTATGAGGTTTTTGATACTCTTTAACTGACACAACAGTTATGGATGACCGGAATGTACAGTCAAAGTGATTAAAATTTTCTTAAAATGCTTAAAGAAGACTTTTATGCTAAGTAATTCCCTTAACCGATGTGTAGATTTACAATTCAGATTTAACATTAGTGATCCACTTGTCGTCATTGCCAAAAGAAACGGCAGCCAAAAACTTCTACGGCAATGCGCAGTGTTTCAATTTCAACAGTGAAAACATGACGAACGACGAAGGATGAGCCTAATTTAGATTTTCAACGCAACAGACAAACAAGTCTATCAGTACTTCAAATAGTACTATCAACTATGAAAAACCCATAGGCACACACAGATCACATCGTTTCCAACCTTATTTCATCTTAAACATGCATGCCGCCATAATAGGAACCTCCTCCTTACATATTTCTCTGCTTTTATTTTTGCTCCCTTGTGCAGGAACCACCTCAAAATAATGATCATGAAGAATGAGTTGCCATCATGATGATGCATCATTTTTAACCAGAGCTCCAGGCATCTCATGAAGGATGATTAGGAGCAGGCGTTCCCAAAAAATAAATATAACAAGGGAAGAACCGGTATGAGTTGTTACAGCAGCACCACCGCCTTCAAATAATTCAACGAAAGTTGATGCTGATGGACGTGAACGATAGACCATCATAAATCCTTGTCTCTCCAGCAACCACGCACTATGCCAAATCCAAACCATTTCTATAATAGACAATCCGGTTCAAAAAACTACGAAAGGGCTGAATACTAAAAACCAAACCAAAATTCTCAGAGTGCCCCAGTCCCAATACCATGGCCTTTTGACCTGTCATTTCAAAACTTTATTTTCGTCCCCAAAAAGTAGGGAGTATCTTAAGCTAGGCGAATACAAATTGCAAACAGATTACCAGCTTGTTAGCGATTTTTTTCTTTACAGAACCACCCCAATAATCATGATCATCATCAACCCCTGAAATATAATTCTTTTTGCAAGTCATCTGGTATTCATTCACAATCTATACTTGAGACAGTCAGTCATTCACTGATTCATTCATTCATATACTATCTCCATCTATATAAACACATGCACGCACAAAAAAAACTCAATGAACCTGTGAAACGTCCTTTACTTTTGCCGGAGTAGGATTACAAAAAAGAAATTCTAGCCGATGTGATACAATTCTTGTGTAAAAGAGACGCATACTATTACCCCGACAAAACTGCACTTCTTCGTCTACTCACTCTTCTCTCCTTTCTCCTCCGCCACCTCCTCTTCTTCCTCTGCGACAAAACGGCAACTTGCTGCTGCCTTATCGCTCTTCGTCATGATTTGTGTGTGTGACGATGATGATGATGATGAAAATGGTGACAAGTTGCGTGCATATGTGACACACACACACAAAGTATCCAGTTTTAGCTATAAACCCATATCATAACATTTTTTTATGCCAGCTATTATTTTGGTTGGTTGTGCAAAGGTCGTTGTCATAAATTTCGTCTTGACAAGAAAACGATGTGGCCACCAGGTCATTTAACTTATATTTTTATGAGGGGAAAGCTTTACTTTTAATGGGAAACAATTCAAGATGCAATTTCCATGCAAAATCTCACCGAGCGTTTTTTATAGACCTGAGAGAGAAGTATTAAAAATGGCAAAAAAGCTTTTGTGCTAGAAAGGTAGGGCAAGTGTAATTTGAGACTTGGTGGAGAAAATGTAGATTAGATAATGAGCTGATAGATGATATAGTCGATTGCTTGCTGTTGCGTCTTCTCCTACTGCCGGGGGTCGGTTGTCTGTCTGTCTGAATGACTGACTGTCGGTTATTCGACGCAGCAGCAGTTTATATCGTATATACGAACATACTATCGTCATCATCTCATTGCATTCATTGAGGCGTCAACTTACTTTTACTCTCGCTTATTTGAGTGCGTGTAGGTATGTACAATATATGTTTATATATCTGTGTTTGGTCCCTCTCAACTTACTTTGCAGAAGACTCATCATCATATCAAATTCTCTGTTAATGATAATAATAATGCTTTTCAGAGCACCTCTACCTACTTCTATTGCTACTCTTGTTGTTCAAGAAGATAATTATGCACGAGATGCAATTGCAAGAGGAGGATATCAATTTTCGCATGGATTTGTTGCATATATATAAACTAGTAGTTATTTGTAGTATGAAGATGAGACGGGGTTGATGATTCGCAAAAAAATGCCGATTACTAAGCCGTATTCGTAGTCAATGTTTACTGTAAGAAGTTTAGACGGACAGAAGAGAGGTGATGATGATATTGCATTTCTCCTCGTCCTAATGCTCGCGACGTCACATTGAACTTGAAAGATGATCCTAAATGCATAACAGAGATGGCTATAAAAATAATGATAATGATATGAATGCAGTATCAGTTTTTGCGTTGAGGATTAGGTGTCAGCAGAAGTCGTCCACCAGCAGGATCAAAATCAGCATCTTATTTGCTAAAGTAACAGTGAATTAGTAGACAACAGTGCGGGATAGATTGCTTCGATGGATAATATATGGGTCAAGGAAGTTTAACTGGAAGGTGATATCCATCTTCCGGAAACGATTAAAATACAAGTGCATGCAAGCGTATAGTATATTACACGCATTTTTAAGGCGTGCATTCGGATATTTTATGAGATGGTGATAAAATACCTGTTGTTCTTACCTGTTACCTTACAGACAGGTAATTAAATTATGTGCAAGCGTTTGTTGCTTAAAAATATTTTTTATGTAGCAGCAATTTTTACACAAGAAATACCTGTGCTTACATACAAAGCATAAATAGGTGCAGAAAATGTAACAGTGTATCATTTCACTTACCAGATGAAGTTGAGGATGATGATGATAAAGGTACTGGCTCACAGGAGAAGACGGAACATGGTAAAGCATACTAAAATTAGTGAAGTTAGAGTTAGTAAATATGTATGTTTATAGTTGTCACTAACTTTGACACTTCTCTGGACAATCGAAATTTACATTTTTTAATATCCTTATATTGTGACACACTCTCAAGTTCTGCTCAACGGGATTTGTCTCTAGTTTCCTGAAAATAGGTCTTCCGAGATCATGTCTGTCTAGCCTGAATCTATCAATTTCTTTAATTTTAGCTTAATTTTTTTCGGTAGTATTGAAATTTTTTAAGAGATTAAGCACACACATTTCACGAAGGTATTCAATTTCCGGGTGTAGGTTAAATATCATTATTTTGACACTTTGTTATTAGTTATTAAAAACTGCACTCACATGGTATTGCATTTTCTTCCAATTATTTCTAAACGTTTTGTAGCAATTTAAATAAATAAAGGTATGTATGATTTGAAAATATTTAGTATAGAAACAAATCACTTTATAAGGGTTCCCCAGAAAAACAATAATTATTTAACGACGACATAAAATTGATGTGCATTGTTGGATATTTCATCTATGCAGATTCAGTTGCACCAACACTACGAAGGTATTTACTATAGCATCAATACATGGATATTATGTGAACAGTATTGGTATTGTCAGTCCTAGCTTGTGAGTTAAAATTATAATCGAGACGGAAAACACTCACAGTGAAAATTCAACGATTCAATTTAAAATTGTTGTAAATACAAATATAAGTTTCCAACTATACTAGTGACAAGCTTGCACTAGTAACTCCACTGCCACATAATACTTCAAATTTTCAAATCAGTAACTTTTCATTGCCCTGTGCACCCACTAAGAGAGCTCATCTCACACTCGCACGTCACTTCAGAAAGAGTAAACCCAAGTCTTCTCTCAACCTAATACAATCCTACACAAGAACGACATTGCATTTTATCTGGGCATGATCATCCTCGCACTTTCTGGGCTTTCACATTTGCTCTGCCTATCCATAATAACAGTGATCGACTACAGTGAGGATACGAAGCCGACGAGACCAGCGCAGAGATCTCCAGTTTGCCCCAACTTTTCAACCCTTTTCATTCCACTCCTCTCACTATCCGCTTCTTCTTCAGTGTAAAACCAACCCAAATTTATCGGTATTTCGGTTTTTTCTTTGCGTCTTCACCCACCCAAAAAATTTAATAGAATCTTTTTATTGTAAATATTTTAATATTATTCGACTTTTATTCCTCCTTTGAATCTTCTTCTTGTAATCCCATCTTTTTTTATTTGTTCTCTCTCCGTTTCTCCTACTCAACTCTTTTCTGTGCCACAGAGCAGCAATCTGAAAACAAGATTGAAAAAAAAGTTAACTCGCGACGAGAGGCGAAACATCATTGGACGATTGCCTGTCGCTTCTTTACCACAATCAAAAAAGTCCAATATTTATGGCTGCTCGGCCAAAAAACACCACCACATCAACAACTTCTCTTATCGAATCAGGAGAAGGACAGTCGCTCCCATAATCATTCGGCACTCGCTCCTATTCCCAAATCCCAATATAAACAGCTTTATAAAAACGCTTCTCTGATCTTTCAGTATACGGCAACGGCAAACAGCGTAAAAATTTGTAGAAGAGATGCAGATGCCGTCTTTCTTGCCGTGTCCATCACAATTTTTTTTTACATCTCTCTCTGGGATCGTTTTTTGGATATGGCTTTGCATAAAACGTAGCGTATTAAGAAGAAAGGGTGACGCATCGCCATTTCACTGTTTTTTATTCATGATCGTCCTACGCCCTCTCCCGTCTGTCCATTTTTGAATTGTTGTTGTGCGCTTTTGTGCACGCACTACCTTGTTCACCGGCAACAAAGACTAGAAAACTTGACATGTCCTTTTTCCGAATATTTCCTTTCATTGCACAATATAGCCTTTTCCAGTGCCATTGTCTTCATGGCAATATTGCCAAAGAGATCGTCTCTGCTGAGTATAAGCGTATCTCATATAATAATAATATGAAATATGGCTGCTGGCAGCAGAATTTTTTGACCATCTCGTCATCTCTGAACAACAATCAAAAATTTCCTTTTTTATATATCCAAATCTCATTATTTTTTTCCTTTGATGTGATTATTATTATTATTTCTCTCGTACGTTTGCCTTTTGGTTTGGTTTGCTTGTTATGTTTTTCTTCTCTATTCCTTTTGGTTGTCATCGTTCCGGCCAGATACACTTCGGTGACCAAAACAGAGAGAGAGAAGAGAATTTACAGGTAAAAAATATCAAATTTCCATTCAATGTCCGCCCCCTATCCTATTTCAAAAAAAGTTGTCTGATGTGGTGATGATGAGGCTTTTTGCTGTCTGTGATGTGAACTTGGACTTATATTTTCTAAAGCAAAAGAGCAAAATAATAATAGGAATATCAGTAAAAGGAAAAAAAGAATTCATATTATGATTGTTCTCTTTTTGCTGTAGTTATAGATGAGAGAAGAGAGAGAGAAGGGACGGAATATATTTTTTATGAAAATTAGAACAAATGAATTTTGATGAGTTTGGTGCTTGTTTGATGATGTGATGTTTGAAGTTTTCGATGCTGTATGTATTGTTTGATGAAATTCATGTGTGATCATTGCGCATAGGTACAATAACAGTAGTTGACTTTGTTTTTGGATTTGGGAAAGGGAGTTGCTGAATGTTTGATGATGATGTGTTTTTTGTTGTTATGAGATGAATAAAAGGAGAACAGACGAGAATAATGGAATATTATGAAATCCAAATAATTTTATTATTATTCATTTAAAACTATGCAACAATGTTGATGATGTGATGGGACAGGGGCGGTGAGTGTTAGTTGTGGAGAGGAACATCTCTTTAGCATTAGCAGAATGTTTGAATGATTCCTTGTATGGCAAAAATATTGTTTAAAGAAATTGTAATAATTGTTGTGTCCTTACTTGTTGTGAATATAATAATGTTTGTTATGAGCGGTATATACAGAGACATAAATTATCTATTAAAATTTGTTAGACAAGAGGCCGGAATATAGAATTGATGGTGTAGGTAGATGCTACTTGACAGGTCGTTGATTGAGAATGGCAAGCACGTCAGAATCACAATTGTCGCATGGCAGGCTGTGTCAAAACGACGTTTTTGTCCACTGGCATTTCAACAACATTGCCTTTTGCCTTCACTATCATAAATTTGTTTGGTCAACTAGATTATTTAGGCTGTATATAAAATGCTACTGTTTATTTTGTATCCCTTTGTGTGCACTCGAATTTGTGCGTACAGGACAAATTAAAGAAATAAATTAATATAGGAACAAAATCAAGGCTGAAATCAGCAGACACGATATTCATTCATTTTTTGGCTTGGGACAATATTTTTTTGAGAAATAGACGTCTAAAATAAAGGACCGTCTATCAATCAGCCGAACAGGCATTTATTTTGTCTGGTAGTTTTTTTGTAATTTTTAAGGCTGCTAAATGACATGTGTCTTTATAGTCAGGGATTGACTGAAAACCTGAAAAAATTGTCCTCTACATATAAATGGATGACTTGTTCAGCAAAAAGTTCTCGACAAGCTAATATATTTTCCTCGCATACAAATCAATTGTGTGAGATGCTATGGAAACAAAGGGAAAGAAGCTGTGGGGTACAATGAGACATCCAAGGCCCGACTCTGCTTGTAAAGCAACGCACCAGAGGTGCACGCATTATAAATCCTTGACGGTTTGATCCGATCAAGCAATAAATCTACTTACGGATTTCCTATAAAATGATGAACCTCAGCATCATCATCCCAATCAACTTTTCAGAATTATACTAAACATATGGGTGTCATAATACCTACCAGACAAAGGAACGAGTAGCAAATGAAATCAAAATATTTACATCTTCCTTTTTTCTTCAAGAATAAAACAATGATTTGGTTGAATGCCCATGATGAACCAGTCTGCTTATCTCATCTCCTCCTGTTCACTTCTCTCTTGTCAATAAAAATCCGCTCAAGCAAACCAGGCAACAACCAACCTCTCATCCCTGTCATCAACAACATTTTACTCAAGCTTCACTGCCTATTTGTGTTATAAGCTGTTACAAAAACTTTCCCATCATCGACGCTATTATTGTCAGCCATATAGGTAGTTTGATGAGATGAGTACTTACTTAAGGTAAAAAAGGTAAATTTAGTAATAGGTAGTAAGTTTTCCACTTGAACAAATTTTGTTTACGTTTACCTGCTCACATCATCATCATCTCGTTGTCTTCTTCCTTTGCATTCACCAGGATTCCCCTTTTTTCCATGCGGTGATGCCAGAAGAGCAGAGAGCTCGGAGAGAGAGATAAAGGCAATTACTGTCAAACTCCATTTGTGTATGCTAAATAGTTTATGCCTACCTTGTCAAAACATTTTTCAATCAATGAAGATGATCACCGTCATCATCATCATGAGGTGGAACTCTGGAACCACTCCTGTGCGGTGGAGTAAAACTCCAGAGAGAGTCGAGGAGATGCTTCCCGACAAAAAGTGTTTTCATCCTAATGAATTTATTTTTCATGCGTGCATGAATGAATTTTTTCTGAGTTGTTTGCTGTTGGGAGTCTCGGAAAATGGGAAAATAGCATTATCGTGTCAACACACTCACAATGAATAGTAGTGTTCCCATCGCTGGGAAAAAATTGAACGAAGGATGATGATGGAACAAGGAAACGATGGTGGTGGCATGGCCATAATGTCGGTGTAGGGCTTGACTTCGTTTCAGGAATTGAGGAGTAGCGTTTTTTGTTGAGAAATACCCACAAGGGAAAATAAGCGACAGACATGAAACCATGATGATTATGATGATATGATGTCATGTTTGATTTGCGTCAAAACTGTTTCTGCTTGATTTAACCCATTGATTAAATACACACATATTCGAGTTTCCCATACACCCAATCATTATTACCTGTTTTTCTAACAAAATGTTACAGCATTGTTAGCAATTAGTCTAATAAACTTATTTGGCAATAATTGTACCTACATAATATTTTCTCTTTTTCTATTATGTCATCATAAAAAGGAGAAAACAATGATACCATACAGTACGTCAAGGACCAAATATCAATTTATTAATAGGTATACCTATTATTTTTTGAAAAAATAAAAAATCTCGTGTAGAGGTACAGAGAAATGTGAAGAAGTCTTTTATCTTTACTTGGAAAATAGGGGGATAGAATTGAGGAAGGAAATTCTAAAATGTATCAAATTTCCCATTTTGTGTTATGCTTGCTTTTCTATTTTCACTGTTAAGCGAAATCCCGTGTAAAAGCTCAATTGCGTAATATTATTAAATTTTGACTGCGTACATGAATTATGCTCATGCTATATTTAAACTTAATCTTGTAATTTAAACTTTTACCGCCTGCAAAAAAAGAGGAAACAATACTCAATTTTTTAATCCTTCAAAATAATGGCAAGGTTATGAATTGAAATGGAGACAAGACCAAATTACGCAATGTTTTCCGTTTGGAAATCGCCGGTGACATTTCTTTCATGAAATTTTTGCTTATTTATAAACGTGTATTGACAAAAACCACTAAACAATTTGATGACGATAGTTTTAAAGGTCTAACTGTAACATGATAATGATGTGGGTTGTCACAGAGCTGAGAACTGTGAGGAGCGTATGACTCCGAAAGTAGAAAAACGTAGCCCCCTTGAATCCAAATGGAACACAAGTTTCCACCATCATTTCCAGCCTTTTCACCTTCATCTGGAATTCTGTTTCTTTTGTTGACGGTAAACCTTTCAATGGATACGGATAGCCCCAACCAAGGACTGCAGCGGAAGCTGACATTTTCCAATTGTTATTGTATGTCTGGTCAATTGCGATGGTCAACAAACTCTCCGCCAGAATTTCTTTGAATGCCCGTTGAAACTTTGATGAATTTTCATACACCATTCCAATCATTGGGTAAATATTTCCCATAATTCCAGCAATGACAATCAAGGCATCAACCGAAAACAAGATGATAACCGTGGTTTCCGTAATTTTCCAGTGTCGTAGAGGAACATACAGAAAAACGCAAAGGACCACAACTGCTCCTGTCATCTGAATAAATAGTTGCCACTGAAACAAATCATTGAATTTCTTCATTAACTGTTCTATTTTCAAATACGACTGAATCCGCCACTCCAAATCAGCAAGTATTGTTGTCGCATCTTTGTCCGAATCGGGTGGATGTGGTTTCTCCATCAAAACTTCAAGACATTGGGACAAACTCTCTGCTAGTGCAATGGTCTTCATACATATCATCAGAACAAGTGTCCATGAGGCATAAAATAGAAGAACTTGCTGCACTACGGATATCCAAAGAAGCAAGCTATTTTCCTGAGAATAAGGCATTAATGAATAGAGAAATGCTGGATATCGAGGGACCATCACATGATGAAATACCATTATGGCAGAGGTAACAAGAAAAGCTGTTGCGAAGAAAGCAATGCTCTTGTTGATAAGCCATTTCCGAGAAGCATAAATACTTTGCATTCGCATATTATTACGGCCTTGTTGCTGGTAACTTCCTAAAATGTCGAATTCCACGATAGTCCATTGATTTATGAAATCCAAAATTTTTTCCTGTGTAAAGAAAACTTTCAGCATAATAACCAGAGAGAATGAAGATGCGTATACCCATCCAGACGCTTCCAGCGCTGTTGCCGTCTTTCGGTTATCCTCGGTGTAGAGAATGTACCTAATGAACTGAACTAGCTGGAAAAGCGCGAGTAATGTGTAGAACAAAACGTGAAAGATGTTGATAGGTTTGAAGAATTTGCTTTGAGAAAATGTTACGATCTTTGTGGAGGTGATGGAATATTTTGTGAGAGGTGAGTGGGTAGCAACTTGCATTGGAAAAATCCCAATATATTTGCAGTAGTTTACAAGATACTGTAGGTCTAGTATGGTAGGTCGGAAATCTTGTGAGTGGGGAGATGAGAGAACTTCCTGTGGAGTTAATTCCATGATTTTATTGAGCGTATATTTTCAACACTTCAACATTATTGCGACATTAATACCGTACTAATTACAATTTATATAGAGCTTTGAGAACTATGCGAGTAGTAAATTAACATAAATTAGTTAAGTGGTATGACAAATTATTTGTAACGTCAATTAGGAAAAAGTAGTCAAACTAAGGTAAGACACAATTAATCTACAACATTTGCAAAGACAAATGACAAAAATAATTAAACTAGATTCAATTAACTAATTTCATTATGTAAGTGTACGCGCATGTGCAAACAAGTTATCTACTAACAATCTACCCATTAGAACACATAAAGAATATTCGAGTGGCTTTTATTCGAGAGACCTGACTTGTACCTTAAACTCGAAAACTCCAATGGCACCGTCACTCATTCCGACAAAGATAATTTTCCCATCGTAAGACCAATCAATACTGGTAGCCTCTACATTCAAATCCAACTGCACATTCGCTACGTTTTGATAAGTTTTCATTTCCTATAAAACACAACAACAGCTAGATATAGTACCTACATAATTATGTTCGTTATGTTTCAGGTGCTCATTATACGAATGACTGTTACTCACAAAAATGAAGACTTTGCTCCCCTTGGCTGCAGCCATGTAACAGAGATCGCGCGAGAATTTTGCTGATGACATGCTGGAATCATCTTCCAGTTTGATAGATTTCAAGATCTGAGTAGAGCTTGTTGGTTGTCTGAATTTCCACAAATTAATGATTTCCGAATCCCCACCTGATACCATGTGCAGCCCGTCCGTTCCAAACTCGATCGACCTTTTGGCACAGATATTAGCAGGTTCTTCGCATCGATAACTCAAGTCTGTACAGCGCCCATGTGCACTTCGAAGATCCCAAATTTTTATTTCACTTCCACCACAAGAAAAAGTACAGCGTGCATCTGCCGCGGGATTGAAGCGGACGCGGGTCACAGAATTTGCGTGGGCATTCTTGAAAACTAGAGGCCGAGCCTTACTTTGGGCTTCAAGTACCTTTATAGATCGGTCCTGTGAGCCTGTGCAGATTCTCTGACCATCGTTAGAAATTGAGACAGAGAGCACGCCCTGGAACAGGAACACGTAAAGAAGATGTTGAATAGTTACTAAACTTCAATACATGGGATGGCTGACACCAATTAAATAATTAACTGAGCTTTAAACAAAAGTTGTTACCTGTTCATGAATATTATGAAACTTTCGTTCTGCCTCTCCCAAATCCAGATCCCAAACGATAATGCTTTTATCCAACGAAGAGCTCACAAATTTTGCTTCTGAATATTCACCGGTGCAGCTTAGATCCGTGACAGCTTTGTTGTGACCCATAAAAAAGGGATCGCAGATGTCCCATCGCTTCCCAAGCTTCCACGGACCGACATCATCAGATTCAAACGAACGCAATTGAGTCCAAATGATTATGGAGCCATCTGAATAATAATATGCACAATTACCACATGAAAGTCAATTAAATACATGTAACTTAAAACTTACAAGCACAGTAAAAGCTGAAATTAAAAGTTGAAACATTACCTTTGGAAGATGAGATAAATGAATTTTGATGCACTTCTTGACGTCGAGCCACAATCTGTGTGACTGTGTCCGTATGCTCCTTCAACGTGGCTACAGGCGTCATTTCAAAGGTCGCATTTCCACCGGAACCTTCCATAATCTTCGAATCTTTTCTCTTCACAAGATATCCCTTTTAACCTTCGATTAATTTGTTATTCAAAGTAGTAGTATGTTAATCCATTGATGATTTGCAGCATACTTTCATGCATAGCGAGTTTGAAAAGTAAAACCATACTTCACAAATTATTTGGAGCTATGTCTTATTTCCTTGACCCACGAAATATGGCTTATGACGAAAATATACAAGAGTAAGAAACACGAATAAACAGGAATCACGTATCGGGAGTGCGAGCCAATGGAACAATTATACATTACGTTCGAGTTCGATCTACGCTCTCATTTAGCATATATGCAAC
>JAQIXW010002752.1:0-14600 GCA_034700685.1 Willowsia buskii | reverse complement strand
CGAGGTCCCTCCTCCCCTTGGGATGATAACGGAGTTCTCTGGAAGTTCATAGTTGAGATAAGGCCTTCTGGAATAAAGATTAAACGTTTTGTTTGACACCGTGAATCTCTTGAGCATTTTAAAGTACAGCAGTTCATTTAATTAATATTACACTAATATTCAGCAGTAGTAATTATTAGTGTACTTACCTCAATTCACTGTTGACTACTGTGAACCTTTGACCTTTCGTCCTTTCACCCAATTTACTGTTTACACGCGGCTAAAGCAGACAAGTGCTTTTAAAATCGCCTTCTTTTAAACAAAAACAAAAATGAGTCCTGCTGACTTCAGAAGTTGTTGGATTGCTTGCCTTTCACACAGAATACACAACAAACTGGAAACTATTTCCAAAATAACTGTCACTTTTCATTAACTGTCAACAGTCAATGTCAATTTGATTTCAAAAATGACATGACATAATAAGCTCATACGCAAACAAAAAAGGTTAATTTAATGCATTCTCTGATCTCCACAAAACCACAGGCAGATGTTGAATGAAATAGTCAAACATAACGCAAATCGCGATTCCATAACTCGTGGATATACCTTAAAGTGTAAAGTGACGGTCAAGTTTGGCTGTGTAGCTGCCTGTGAATTTCGCAATTACAAAATGCATTTTGTTACTGGGCTAATTATTATGTAATTGGGTGACTATCCATCGTAATTTGATGGAGTATTCAAATGACTTCTAAAGTCCGCATAGAGAAAAGCAAGAGGAGAGGACTAGGTAAATAAACCTCACAATTATTCAATGAAGTGTGCAGCTATGCTGGTCTGGCTACTTTAATTAATTGTAAATTAATTTTATAAGTAGCAATCAGCCTGCTAACATTTACATGCGACTAGAAAAGAAGGCTGCAGTAGTGGAGAATGGATTTATGTAAAAAATTAGGTTAAATTATTAAACATTAAATGACACTCTGAGTCTGACCATCCTTTTGGAAAATGTGGAAATGGGGTAAGGTGAGATTTCATCCTAATATTCCTTCACAACTCTTCTTCTGACTTCCTCACTTCCGAATCAAAAAAGCTGGAAACCCCCGACTGTGATAACAAGTTAGAGAGGAATTTTTTCCTTCAGAAATATTATTGAAAAATTATGGAAACCTTTTACAAAAAATAGTTGACATTTGTACCTAATACCTAACTTTTGTTAATTTCTGTCGTTCATATGCAATCATG
The DNA here is from genome assembly GCA_034700685.1 of Willowsia buskii. Lineage (NCBI taxonomy): Eukaryota > Metazoa > Arthropoda > Collembola > Entomobryomorpha > Entomobryidae > Willowsia > Willowsia buskii. The sequence continues at coordinate 13,379 of JAQIXW010002752.1, read as the reverse complement.
CACTACATAAGATTTGGACTGGAACAATCTGATTGACCAACTGTTGCATTTGATTGCATGTCTTCCAGAATAAAAATGCCATATATCAAGTGTGTAAAATCTCTCCCGTTTAAATTAAATCTTTTTTGAAATAAGAGAATGTGTCAGTGATTCATTTTAATTGTACTATACTTCACTCCTTTTACTGTTCATACATGTAACCTTGAAATGAATTGCAAGATCCTTTTCCATCATGCCAGCGCCAACTAATATAGGTAGGTAATAGGTTATCATTCCAAAAATGTTGAGAGTACAGTTTACTTAACGGCATGATGCTACATAAATACAGCTTCATTTCTGGAAGAACAATTTAGCAGTAACGATGCAAATATTTTAATTAGTAATAATTAGCTTAGCTCTCTGAATCTCTGAATGAGACATAGACATCTCAGTCTTACTTTAACTGCTAGTTTAGTTAGCTAACTGTTAATTTATTTGGTAAGCAGTATAAACAACGTTTTACTTATATTTGGTAGAACAGAAACTGTTGCAATGGAGGAAGGAAACATGTTAGTTAATTTTTTATTAAAAAATTATTTATTTTTAATTCATTTTTAAAGTGATGTTTGTATCTAATGTTGAGTTACTGTAAGCGAAGAAAGGAAGAACAAGAATATTCTGGTTCCAATGGGCAAAGAGCTTCCCCAACTTCTTTTAGGGCTAACGACCGATTTGTGTATAAACAGCAGTCACAGCTTTATAAGTTCCTATATTGTCCTATCCGAGTTTGACTAAAGGGAAATCCCAAATCCTTACTCCGGTTCCCCATGCCTTTTCCTTACTTACTTAAATGCATATTATGTATCATACAAAGTTAATGCTGAAGGCACTCTTGATGTTTCAAGATTGATGAAGAATGTACTGTTTTGTAAGAATGCAATCGTAAAGCAGGGGAAAACCCTTTGGTGCCTTTTGTTGTAGGTGGCAGATGGGTACTTGAAATGTTGAAAACGGGGTATAAAAGCTGATTTCGAAATCCAGAAAGTCATCATTCACCTTCTAGCCACACTACCAGTTCTCAACCTACTTCACACCTTCTTGTTCAAGTAATCAAGCAGCTTTCCAAAAAAAGCAATAATCAGTGAGTAAAATGGCCGCCCAGAAGATTTTCAGTACTTTGTTTGTCGTTCTTGGTGCTCTCCTTTGCGTGATCATTGCACTCGCCCAGGCATCCCCTGTGCCAAATGTTGCCTCAGAAAGTAATAATTTTTTCAGTCTATAAACTCTTCAGATTTGATTTGTTAAGTTAATATTTTCTGATATATTGTTAAACATTAAATACTTTTTTTTTTAAATTTCCAGCAGCCGAAGCCGTTGCAGCTGAAGATGGGGATACCATGAGAGATGGTCGCTTCTATGGAATGGGAGGATCTCAAGCGTCTGCAGTTGCTATAGCCAACGCCGACGCTTCTGGATTCGGTGGCGGTTATCCATACGGTGGTGGAGTTGGTATGGCTTCTTCATTCGCAAACGCCAATGCTGGTGCTGGAGGATTGTGAGAAAAAAATAATCGTTTGAAACTTACCCGCTAAATTTTTTCTGTAAAGCTTTTGAAACTAAAGTTATGATTATTTTCTCATTCTTTTTCAGTGGATATGGAAAGTAAAAAGGATTGAACAGCTTTATGGATTCGGATGCCCTTAAGGTTTTGACTTTGTGACTTTGTCTTTATTTTCTCGTTTAACTTATTGTTTTATGTTTAGTTTTAAGAGAGTTAATTTTAAATTGTATTTTATTTTGTTTTATGGTGCTAATAAAATAAAATATTATTCTTTTAGAGCAGAATTATTTACATCTTAATACATTAACTTAAAGTTATTTTTAAAAAAATTCATCCTTAGTTAACTTCATGAATGTGAGTTTCATACTTTTTACACAACTACTGCAATCTAAAATTACATTCGTAACTACATGGATAAAGCTAAATTCAGTAATTGTAATTACAAATCGTTAAGTTAAGTTAATAATATTAATTTGAGAACTGGATCATGCATGAAGCATAGAAGTAAATATATACCTACCTATCTGCAACATCATTACTTCAAACATTACTTTTAGTAATCTTGTGTTTGTATAAATATATAAAATTGTATTTTTAACAAAATAGCTTTTCTTTATATAAATTTGTTCATCTCCAAAGAATCACCACTCTTCTCAGCGTCATCACCCGCATTCCTTCTGTTCCTCTTTAATTTACCTACTCCACTAGTACCTCCACTATCTTTTTCCTTTCGCTCATTCTTGAGAATCATCCTATCCTGACATCAGAGTAAACGCCTCTAAAGAACCCTACAATTCCATAGATATTTTTGAATAGAAAGATAGTAGTGGAGTTAATATAGTAGATGGACACGCTTCACCGAGTTGTTTGTGCTGCTCTTCATGATTAAACGATGAAATGAGAAATGATAGCAAACAAGCCTGTAAAACAATAGGTTAAAAACTTAAAAGTAAAAAAAAAATGGGGGAAAGTGATATTTAATGTCAATCCATCAACCTGTATTTTCTTCTGATCTCCGCATTTCCAATTTATGGAATGGAAAAATGTTCAACGGATTCTACTAATTAGTTGATTAATTAATTTCTGTCGTTCACATGCAAAATTTAGGAATTAATAGAGCGTCTGATATTGTGGGAAAATGTGGAAGAAAATGAAGCCAACAGAAAGGGAGACAAGTTGACATCTAATTTCTTTAACTTTTAATAAAATCCTACTTTTCAGTAGATATAAAAATTTTGTGAAAAATTATTTTGTAAACAATTTAACTATTTTATAATACACTGAAAGAAAGGTTAGTAGAAAATACTAGGCTCATAAGTTATAATAAGCTCTTCATCCGTATCTGGCGTCGTTGTTTCCAGTTCTTCTTCAGTGGTTGACTTCAAAATTTCCGTTGGCGAATGCGACGTGGTTGTTGACACCACTGATCCTTTTGTGCTGGTAACATAAGCACCTGAGCTTACAGAAGATAGCGTCGTGGTGGTGCCTGCTGGCGTCTTTAGACAGTCACATTTAAAAGATGAGATTTGGTCGTTCCATTCCTAAAACAAGTCGTTTTATGCTATTAAGTAATGCTAGCAATGTTCATAAAAAATAATTATTAGTTAAAACAATTTAAATGGCTAACATGAGGCAAGAAGTCTAATGATCCTTCTGCGACTGCTGCGTATCCTTGAAAGTTGGGATCCTGGAATATTTTTAATTTGCATCCCGGTTGAACGTAAATTGATGACACCTTCTTATCGACGAGTGGATTCAGCATAGCAGTTTCATCGCCTTTTGCAACCTCCAGTCTGAATCCATTACAATGAGAGCATTTTTCATGCTCGAAGAGGGAGGAGCAAGTGTGTTCGGAAATTGGAGGCATTGGTCGACTGCACCCGTGGCATTCACAGCAGACGGAGACTGCAACGGTGGAAAATCCTCCGGGAGGAAACTGTCAAAAAAATGACACCAGAATAATTTCAGGTAAACCAAAATGATTCGTGAAAACTAAATGATTATTTTGTCCACAAACAAGATAAGATGTAAATGTTGAGTAGGATCCTGAACCATCTTGAATGGTAAGCGAGCACTGGTCCTTGATCAGGCCTGTGGCAAAACTGAACTGCCTCGAGTGAACGTCTTTGTGTGTGGAGTCATCCGGGATTTGAAGCACACAATTCGATGTCGTTAGAACCGTTGCACATGGGGAAACGTGAGAAGATGAGGAGCCAAAATTTATAAGTTCTCGGGGTGGAGCAGCAGACGCTGAACTTGACACTTGACTGTTAACTATAAATAGAAATGAAAAGAATGATTTTGGTAGTACTCGCTTAAATGCCATCATCGTTAGTTGTCTTTTCACTTTTAATTTAAATTTATTTTTATACGATCACGATTTGAAATTTATTTATGGCAATTCAGCTGAATGATCAAATCATGCGAATAAATATCAACTTGAGTAAATATTGTGACTACTTGACTGTGTGTAAATGCATGACAGTATTAGTTTTTGGAATGCGATGATAAATTGCATTCTCTGTTGACATCCGGGATTCCACGAAATGAGATGCTTTTTGTTTCTCCTTTTTTTGCAGCAAATTGGATGTGCTGTGTCTGTGTCATTGTGTGATTTTTATGTACTAATGCATGCACAATAAATTCATTTCAATGATAATCTAATAATGTAAATGCATATTCTACGCATTCAAACTGCACATTTTTTAAGGAAAGATGGAGACTGAACGAGAATAAACGCTATTTGTAATAAAGGCCTTGCCTTGGGACAATGTGAGATATGCGGTTATAAGCAGAGTTGCAGCTGGTGAGTTATATACTTCATGTGAAGCATTTGGCACTCCGCCCAAGTCAGTAGGGTTGGTCAACGAATCACTGGATGTGAGATACTGGCTAATTTGCTGGGGTGAAACTTCAGGGATGCCTGTAAATCAAAATATTAATGTGGATTACTTTCTAACTTTAAACTTTTCAAAATCCTCAATTAAAAGACACTAATGAAAATTAAGTATTAGCTAAATACCTGACTTCATTTGTGCTGTCACTGCCTGCCACATCATATTTGCCAGCATCTCATCTTGGTAGTCTCCTCCATCACATCATTCACATCTCTCCCACAAGAATGAACCAAGTCCCCCGGACAAAGTGTATCACGTCTGAGTTCAATAATGTTTCCTCCCATCTGACAGTTTTGGATAGGCAAGCAGAAACGTTCCACCTCCTTCTGATAAGCTTCCCCTCCATCTTCGACTGCACTCCAACCAGTTACTTCGGTAAGTATCAGGTCACCCCCTGCAGGTTCCACTTGGCTTTTTTCACCCACTTCATCAGAGGAGGATGTGTCGCCAAAAGTCTTGAAATCTTTGATGATTGTGGGGATTATGGAATACACACGAATATTACTTCTTGGGGCAATCTCAACAGGTTCTTCGTTGATCTGCTCGGGAGATGAAGTTTCTGATGATCTTGGAAGCGACACTGGAAACTTTGGCATTTTTCTGCAAGCTAGTTTTCGACCCATCATATTGAGGTAAAACTTAAAGAATAGAAGAATTAACAAGTGAATTTATGATTACATTTTTAATTTTAATTATTGTATGCAATTTAATACTAAAAACCAAATTAAAATAAACCTTTTCTACCTTAATGTATTCCTCGCAATAACAATTTTGAACAAATACTGCGATAAATAACAATAGTATAGTTTTGCCGACTTTTACCATTTTTGTTAAATATTTAAGAAACCAGTGAGTATAAGATGTGTGGAAACTGCAACGCGAAAAGCGAAACGATGCAAAGAAGAAATTGAATTTTACCTTCATGTTAGTACCTATATCATGTCAAAATAATATTTATGAATATTATGGATTCATATTTCATGTACTTTTTTTAGATGAAAATCAAATGATTTTAAAGATTCAAAGATTCCTTCAAATTTTGTTTACAGTTCATAATGAAAGCTTTTATTTATTCGTCAAAATCTCATTTTAAAACACATTATCATTTTCCGTAACAATTTTCCATCGCATTTTACTACACACATCTTTATTTTGTATTTTTTTTAAACATTTCCGTTTTTCATCATATTTTCATTCAGCTTATAAATGCAATCCCGCAAAAATATGAATTAAATGAGTACCTACTCTCTACTAACAAAACAATATGATAATTACCTATATCGCTTTTGTATACAATTTATCGGTTTTTTTTGGGACTATGAGAGAACTACCGGATAAATAATTTGTTGATACACTTTTTTACACACAAACTATTATATTATATTACAATACAATTAACCTAACAATTTCTTATGAATATAATGAATGATTAAATTACTACCTATAGTTGTACATTCGTTTATTTAAGCAGATTATACACAGTTCTCTTATGATTTGTTTAAAATGCTACACGTTTTTTTACGAGTTTAAATTTTCCGCTGTTGACTCTAAAAACAAAAAAACGAAGCTTTAAAAATTATCCCAACTTAATTAAAAGATTTACAAAAAATTGATACAATCAAAGATAAAATATTTAGCATAAATAATGAGTTCAAAAATAACAATAGATTATTATAAAATCATTAACAAACATGATTAATAAGCAGACTGAACATTTTTTTTATTAAAACTCTGAGTAAATCCATAAAACAATTTTTTTGAGATTGTTTTGTACAAAAATCTAAAACATGCGCGTCATCTCTCCAAAAACTTAAAAATATCACTAGAAAAAAATAGTAATTAAAATAATTGTTAAGTTAATTAAGATTTATAATGTTATCAAATGAAAATGCCTTCCGCTCCCATGTTCGCTGAGGAGTTGAGCTGTTGCGGCATCTGCATCTGGGAATAGTGCATGGCGACCACTTGAGTGGTATGGCTTTGCGGACTGAGGATCCCCCCTTCTGACCAATCTGACGTTTGGGAATGAGGACTGGAGCTGGACCACTGGCCAGGACTTTCAGGACTTGGGGTGAGGAAGCTATCAGGTCCATGGAGCAAATGTTGGGGTGGAGTACTTCCCTCTGAATGATGGGAGGGTGGAGTCGGATACTGAGGCATGCCTCCTCCACCATTGCCACTAGAAGTGAAATAAGTTTGTTGGGATTGGAGACCACCTGATGAGGTGGTGGTCACAGGCACCTGTTGAGATCCTCCACCGCCTCCTCCAGTGAAGTCAAAACAACTTTGACTACTCATCTGCATCTTCTGGTGGGTGGCTTGTCGGAGAGCAGCCATATGAGTGGGACTTGTGGGAAGAGAAGGTCTCTTTCCCGGACTGGTCACTGTGGGCTGACTCTGTTGACTTTGGGGGCTGCCTGCGTAACTCATTTGCCCAGGGCTGGAGACCTGGCCGTAGATTTGTTGGGTGGAGGCGGGGGGACTGGGGTATGGACTGTTTTGTTGAGCGTATTGCTGCGCAGCAGCCATTTGTTGTTGCTGCTGTTGTTGAGATCCATGCAGTGGACTGGAGCCACCTGTCCCTCCACCGGTGCCGTAATTACTGTAGTGTAAATTGTGGAAGCTCATTGCTTTGTTTTGATAGCACTCCTCATAGCTGGGGGGCTGCTTGGTGGGCATTTGGAGGGTGCCGAAGCCCCCATTGTGGAGGTGGGGACCACCCCGGGAATTATTGTGACCTTGGTGGGGGCTGTCCACAAGATTGGTCAAGTTTGGTTGGCTGATAGCCATGGAGTACATGTTGGTCGTTTGGGTGTTTCCTCCACAGTGACCTTGCTGTTGGTGGTGGTGGTGGGAGTGGTGGTCGGGGGGACTCATGGTCAATGAGCCGTCCATGCTGAGGGGACTCATTTCGTGGTGACTTCGGGCAGAGTTGAGGAGCAGACTGTCTGCACTTTTCTTTTTCCTTTGGGCAGGTCTGCGAGGAGCCTTTGGCTGAATTGCAGGTGCTTGTTGCTGCTGCTGCTGCTGTTGAAGATGACCTTGGAGGTCGCTCAGATCTTGGAGTGGCTTTACGTCTGAAGGACGCTGCGTCCTTTTCTTCGGCTTAGGCTGCAAAGGTGGGGGCTGATTTTGGTCAGTGGTGGAGTTACCCCCATACTGTTGCTGCTGCTGTTGTTGCTGAGTTGGCATTGAGGATCCACCTCCATTCACTCCACAGCCGTTGCTCATATTTTGGTTGATGGTCTGTTGGACTTGGTTGCTTGGGCGGGGGACGTGCTCGTCGAGGAGCTTGACGATATCGTGGTGATGTCTGGCGGCTGCTACATCTCTTGGGAGTTGGTCCATGTGGTCGGCAATGTCACGATTGGCACTGTTGTCCAGGAGGATCTTGCAGGCGTGGAGACTGCCTTCTCTTGCGGCGAGGAAGAGAGGCGTTTCATCCTAAAGAACAATAAATAAAATTACAAAAATAATTAATTAACTGCCAACAATTTTGCATAAATGATTATTTTTCAAATTAGAAAATTTTTCTTACCCGGTCATCTTGAGCATCCTTGTTAGCCCCGCTGTTCAGCAATTTCTGGAGTGCATCCGTATTATTCACAGCTGCCGCCCAGTGGAGTGCCGTCTTCCCATTGTTATCCGCCGCATTCACCTCCGCCTGACTTTGAATCAAGCTTTCCACCATACCTTCCACCGCTAACCTGGCAGCCAAAACAAGTGGTGTGGTTCCATCATGCATTTTTGCGTTCAAAGCTGTGGCCCTATTCCTCAACAAAATTTGGAACACTCCCATCGCATCAGCAGCAATCGCTGCATGAAGTGGTGTTCGTCCAGTGTTATCTTGGGCATTCGCGTCTGCCCCCGCATCTAAGAGTCTCTTTGCAGCATCCGCCCTCGCATAGCGGGCAGCTAAGTGTAAACTGGTTTCTCCAGTTTTGTCCATCGTCGCATTCAATTGCGCTCCTTGTGCTACCAATCCAGCGATAACTTCTGCGGTGCCATCATCCTCCTCTTCGTCTCCAGCATCTAGGCCGCCTCCCTTCAAACTGGCGACCATCAAAGGAGTCAAGCCACAAGGTCCTCGGACATCCACATCAAAGTTGGACTTTTGTGCTTCAGGTGGAGTCAAAGCAAGAATGTCAGGATGTCGGATATCTGCCGCTTCCAAATGCTGATGGGTCCAAGGCCTCGGGTCGATTTCGTCATAGTCTGTGTAAAGTGTGTGGTCAGAGGCGTAGCCAGCTTCGCTCCTCATTCTCTTGCTGGGTGGTCGATCACTGTCGTCCGAGTACTGACTTGTGACATCTGTCGCCATTCCGTCATAACCCATCATGCTACTAAAGCCTGTACCGCTGTTGGCCGAGTCCAAATCCATATCTCCAAGTTGATGACCTTTCACTCCCAAATTCCTCATTTCTTGCCCATCTGGCCCTTTCCTTCTTGATCTTCGATGGTGACCCCCATGACCTGGAGCATGTCTGAGGAACCCATCTGGGAACCATGTGATGCCCCTCGACTTCTTTCTCTGGTTGACCAACACGTTCATCAGGAAAAATACAGAGATCACTGCGATGAAGCCGACCATCACAAATACTAACCAAGATGGCTGCTCATCAACTCCCGGAGGTGCTGTCCCAGGTAGCCCCATAACTTGCAAGATGTCAAAGTCTGTACTGAGCGTATGTTTTTGCGCCATTGCTGAGAAATACTGAACTGCTTCATCCGCAGTGGCAAAGCAAGCGGAGCCATTGACGATGTCACACTTCCGGTTATCAATTTCCAAGAAGACGAGCACCCCCTTTTGTGTCATCTGAACTGTTTGAGGATCCGTATTATTTCTTAAGATGGATTCCGGATTCAAACTGGGCGACCACGGGTAAACCATAGGGCTTCCATAGCTGGATGTCTCCTTGATTCTCACAGTGGTTCTCAGAATGTGACCCATGCTTCTCAAGAAGCTCGCCTTATTTTCCAAAAACTCCCCAACAGTCTGTTCAGCAACGACAACGCTCATTGTACCGGGTACTAAGACTGGAGCACTGGTTTCACAATCGTTTCCATCCCAGTTGCATTCCGCATTGTTGCAACCTTGATCACAGTTGCCGTCTCCGTAGTGGCGCTCGCAAAAGTTGTCATCGGAGGGATTACAAGCTTTCAATTTGGGCTCGCAATCTTTCCCGTCAAAGAGGCAGTCGGGAGTGTTGCACTTTTGGTTGCAGACGCCATTCCCGAACATTTCCCAACACCGGGGAACGGTGCAGTTTCGCCAAGGATTTCGCACTCCAAGAGAACAGTCGCCACCGTCGAATTCACAGGCGAAGGTGTTGCATTCCTCGTCACAGCGGAGGTCACCTGCTTTGGCGGCACAGTTGTTGCGATTGCAAGTTTGCCGTTGTTTCTCGAGCTCGTAACGGTTCCAGTTGTCGATCTGTTCATTAAAAAAAATAATAATTAATTAATGGGGTGAACTGAGAAAGTAAATATTATTTTTTGAAGATTTTGGAAACCTACCGTTCTATCATTTTCGCAAAGGTCGCCTTCAGTGCCATAAGGACACTTGCAAATAAAATTATCCCCTTTAACCACACAAGTGCCTCCATTCACACACGGGTTCGTTTCGCAAGGCTCCCCCACATAACTGCAGGTATCTCCATGAAAGCCAGACTGACAAGTGCACACCCTCACGTCCTTCCTTTTCCTCCCGCTCCCTTCACTCTTGACACTGCAAACTCCTCCATTTTGGCAAGGACTATTATGACAAAGGTCTACCTTCTTCTCACATAGATGCCCAGCATATCCCGGTTTGCAATCGCATCTAAAGTCGTTCACCAGCTGGACACAAGCTAGAGTCCCCGGATTGGTGCAAGGATTCGACAGACATTCGTTCACATCTCCTTCACATTTATGGCCCACATAGCCAGGCTGACATTGGCATTCATAACCGCCCACCTTATCGATACAAGAGCCGCTATGGAAACAGGCGCCGTCGAAGCAGTCGTTCACATTAATTTCGCAGAGCTTGCCAAGTGTTCCATGAGGACAGGAACAGGTAAAGGAAGCAATTCCATCATGGCAAACGCCCCCATTGGAACAAGGATTTGGACTGCAGTCATCAATATTCAGTTCACAATTCGGGCCCTGAAATCCTGCTGGACACTGGCATGAATAGCTGCCCAGGAAATTATGACAAGTGCCTCCATTCAGACATGGAGCGCTATCACATTCATTTATTTCCGTTTGACAGTAGCTCCCTGTGAATCCCGGCTTGCACTGACATCTATGCTCCTTCCCGTAATCCTGACATGTGCCATTATTGCAGAGCCTATGGAGGGGCACCCCCTTTCTCAAACTGGCATCATGACAGCTCACCATTTCCACATCGCACACCATCCCATTCCACCCCGGCATGCAGTGACATTTAAAAGTGTTATCTTTTTGTTGACATTGCCCATTTTTGCAAGGTTGAGTTTTGCACCAGTCTACGACACTCTCGCATCTTCCTCCAGTGTAACCATAAGGACAGTGGCACCGATAACCGTCACCGTTTACTTGGCAAGTGGCGCCATTTTGACAGGGACTGCTGTCACAAGCGTTCACTTCATATTGGCAGTTGGAGCCTGAGAAGCCATGGCGACAACTGCAAGTATAGCTGTCCACTCCGTCGATACAGGTGCCTCCATTGAGACAACTGCTTTCTGTACAGTCTTCATCATTGATATGGCAATTAGTTCCGGAAAAGCCTGGGAGACAAGTGCAACTGTAGCTGTTGACGTAATCAGTACACCTGCCGTTGACACAAGGATTGCTGGCGCATTCGTCAATGTCCACGTCACAGTGCTTCCCTCCAAATCCGTCGACACAGAGACAAGTGTAGTTTCCAATGCCGTCAAGACAAGTGCCTCCATTCATGCAAGGGCTTACTGCGCAGTCGTCAGTGTTTATCAGGCAGTCCCTTCCTTCGTAGCCTAAGGCACACTCGCAATTATAGCTGCCATTGGTGTTCACACAGACTCCTCCATTTCTGCAGGGACTACTTTGGTGACATTCGTTAATGTCTTCGTCACAAAGTCTGCCAGTGTAGCCGAGTTCACAGCTGCAGCTAAAGTCCAGGAAATTGGTGGACGGATTGCATTCCCCATTTTTGCACTTGTTGGGAGTACAAGGGTCCAATTCTCTGTCGCAATTTTCTCCAGTCCAGGGTGGCTCACAGAGGCATTTGTAGCCGTTCACCATGTCCACACAGCTTCCAAAATTTTTGCAAGGGGAGGAGCTACACTCGTCTATATTGATCTCACAGTTTTTACCCTCATAGCCAGGTTGACATTGGCAGGTGTAGTCGTTAAAGTGGTCTGTGCAGGTGCCTGAGTGCTGGCAGGGATTACTGGCGCATTCGTCAATTTCTATGTCGCATCTCTTCCCGTGATAACCAGGAGGACAGTGGCAAATGTAATTATTTTCGCCATCTGTAAAATAAACAATTAAATTGAAGAAATTAATTACCTCCAAAAAATGGATTAATTGCCTCCAAACTTGATAAGTGATCATTACCTTCACATTCTCCATGAACACAAGGATTACTGGCGCATTCGTCCACGTCACTCGAGCACCTCGTCCCATATTTCCCCCTTGGACAAATGCATTTAAACCCATTCACCAGATCAATACAGTGACCTCCATACTCACAAGGATTACTGGCGCATTCATTGATATCAATTTCGCAATGCATTCCCGCATAACCCGGTGGACATTCACAAGTGTAACGGTTAATTCCATCGATACACTTCCCATTATTTCTGCAAGGATTACTGAAGCATTCGTTCACATTATTTTCACAACGAACTCCACCAGTGCCTGGTGGGCAGTGACATTGGAATCCATTCTGGAGCATTTCACAGCTTCCTCCATAGAGACATGGGTTGTTTAAGCATTCATTGATCTGATTCTGACAAACGTGACCAGTAAAGCCAGGATTGCATTTGCAACGGAAGGTGTTCACTCCATCGATACATTGACCGTTGTGACAGGGATTGTCACGGCAGTCGTCAATGTTCGTTTCGCAGTGCTCTCCGGTATAGCCTTTAGGACAGAGGCAGTAAAAACGGTTGTGACCGTCTCGACAGGTGGCGCCGTTTTTACAGGGATTGCTCGCACATTCGTCCACATTCTGCTCGCACCGTTGACCTGCGAAGCCTGGCCGGCATTTGCAGTGGTAGCCGTTAATTTTCTGTGTAGGAAATAATATAACAAATTTTAATAACCGTATATTTTAAAATATAGGTAGGTACCTTAATTTACAATTATAGCACTTACATCATAGCAGCGCCCATGGTTCAAACACGGATTGGATTGGCATTCGTCCACATTTTGTTCACATTGCGCTCCAGTAAATCCTACAAAAAGAGAGAAGACATGATTTCAGTTTCAAAGTCAGTTCATCATAATTCATATAAGAATTTTAATAAAAACAAAAGCCACATAAGCTGCGTTTAAATTGCAAAGCATTCTTAAACAAGATCGTGTCCAATTTAAGCTCTTTTGTTTGATGCCGCCATATACATAATATGTCGTCATTCATATATCCATAGCTCACCATATAAAAATAAATGTATTTATCAAAAAGTCTCCGAGCGTGCTGAAGTATCTGTCGTCAGTACACTCATATATTATTTTTTCTTTTTAGAGTTATGCGCATGCATTTAATTAGATTATAATTTAAAATATATGTTTTCCCTATGCATATTTTTCCGAAGCAACAAACATGATGGTTATATAGGCTGCTAAAAAGTGCCCTTCTTTAGAGGCAAGTAGTTGGTCTTGAAATTTAAGGAGCAGAAAAAATATATATCCGACTCGTTATTTCATCCATTGTCGTCACTCAAGCGTAATAATAAGGAAGGCAAAAGGGACACGATGCAGGTATTGTATTCCCAAAAGAA
>JAQIXW010002751.1:0-14601 GCA_034700685.1 Willowsia buskii | reverse complement strand
GCTTATTACTGTCAGATCAACTTTAACGTAAAGAAAGACAATATGAAATGAAATCTGCCAAGCTAGTGCAGAGTGCAGACTATAGTCTTCTTTTCAGACACAGTATAATAACGTGGGAAAGAGTATTTTATTTTAATAATTACACTGGTGCATTACTTCGTCTACATTATATCGAGAAAACATTCATTTTATGCTGATTATAAAAGACGGCTTGTTGAGTAGAAAAATGCGTGCATAATGCATCATGCTATAAAAATGCAGACAACAACTAACAATTTACTCACGGGAATAGGACAGCCATGCATGAACACAATAAGATACATAATATATAGTCTAGTGGTTCTGTGAATAAGCTTATTTGAGTTTTTAAAACACAATATGTTCGTAAATACAGACAGGCACATGGATTTTATTTCAAACGTGACAAGTTATACAGTGAACAAACTGCAGTAAAAGCTAGTAGTACAACCCTTTTTGAGTTTCGTTGGTTTTGAGCTAGTCTTATTGGAGTTGTTGAAAGTTTGATTATAAATTACTATTGACGCGTTTATCGCTTGTGTCCGCCAAAGAATTTAAAAAAATCGTTTGCAGAAAGATTCTGAATGAAAAGATGGCGTTCATGCTCAATGAGCTCACATGTTTGATTGACTTTCATTTGTTGAATGATAACAGTTACAGTTACAACACAACGTAGAATCACAGATCTCACATGCGTAATTAAATACGTAATTTAATGCTGATTAAGACACAATCTCTTGTAAGCTCTTGTTAAGGTCAACTCTGTTGTGAGCTACGCATTGCATTTACCTACTACTTATATTGTACATTATGTTCATTTATATTGTAAATATGCATCATGTTTGCATTGTTAAAATTTAACTACATTACATCCTCTTTTCATCATCATGTATGCATGATGCATAAAGTTATGCGTAACTCAAATATTTTTACCAATTAGTTTTTGTGGTTTTGCAGTTAAATTATACGCTAAAGTTCATCCTCAGCAACTTTCATTTATATGCCTGTAACACGTCACATTATTTTCAGACTGATGTGAAGATGATCAGTTCAAAATGTTCATGCCATAATAATGCTAGAAATTTTCAAGAATTGTACTCTACCAAAATTTCTAGCCTTCATTTTACCATTTATGGTTATTATGTGAATTCTAGATTTTCCCAATTTCCGTCTATTATGGAGAGTTAACATAAAGGGGAAAATGAAATAAAAATTTCACAACTAATTTACTACAATATTCTTAGACACAGTTGCAAAAAATGCAGACGTGGTTTCCGGCTAGAAATTAAACTGCGATTACAACATGGGGACCAAACTTTGATAAAAAAAATCACCAAGAAACATAAGATAGGCTTCGGTTTGAAATCCAATATACTTGTTTTTCCAATCCAAGAGGAATGAACAAAATTCAAGACAGCTAAAGAAAGTTGCCCCACCCAACGAAAAATTTCAACAGCCTTGGGTAAGAAAGCATGATCAATTATTGACAAAGTAGTTTGCAACGCAAAACTGTCGGCTCTTCAATGGCAACCAATAGCTTACAAGCATACAGTATTTATATAGAGATGAAATCGAAATTAAAGGTTATTCTTCATTGGCTATACATCTGCATTGGCTTATGGATTTCTTTTGTAAGGACAACTTGTAATTTGATAGATATTTGTAAACTTTTATAGAAATGACCTTTTCAGACAATGGGCAAAGCAGGTATATTTTACCTTAATGGCACTGTTACACAGTAGTATAAGGAACAGAGATGATGGTATTCGCAACAGATGCATCTCCTATCTTTACCAAAAGCAATTCAATTTGGAGTTTCCTAACATTGCATTCACATTTTGAATCCAAATTATTCTCAAATCTCAACAATAATTTGCGTACATAAAACCTACAAATTTTGCTAAAAAGTTTGCCACAGTGAGTCATGTAACAGCGACGTACATACATCTGTACTCGTTGCATTGTTTTGTTACCTTTTTAATAAGTCTCTCAACCATTAAGAGGAATTCATTTTCCAAGGTTATGAGGTTACAATTATCATAATGATAAGGAATGTACAAAAAAGCTATCACATCTCCGCATTGCATTGACTTCATCTAAATTCATGCTTTACATCCACAAAACTGATTTATCTTTGCAGAAGTAGCAAAACTGATTGAAACGGAATTAAAGTGAGAAGATGATCGAGAAGGTGAAGAGCGAATAACCAGTAAGCACAGCACAGTCTTTGAATTGCGTTTAGCAATGCGATATAGAATATACTGATCACTGATCACACAACAGCCCCAAGTTGTTCAACAGGTATATCATATCCGTATGCCAATAAGTTGGATTATCAGTGTTCATTCACTGTACAAGCAATATTTGAACCACGCTTACAAACAGCGCACCCAATCTGTTCTACAACTTATGTTAAAACTCTAATCCTTTCTTACCTCACCTCATCCTATTATGAGCCATCCCCACACAATATTCTGCTCTATCTAGTAGCTAGTATGACATACATGTTGGCCGACTACGCACTTGAGTCGACAGTTTCTTTGGTCTTTACCTTGGTGGTGTTTTATTTACTTAACCTATGCATTTTATTATCTTCATACTTCGGACGAGTGGAGCAAACACGTTTTCATACATTACTTTATAAATTAGAAAATAAGCGACACCATAATGTGAACAAGTTGAAGTTTTACTATTGAGATTTTAAATACACTACGATTCTCTACATGGGCACTTATTTCTACGACATGGATGTATGAGTGAGCCATATAATCTGCATCTGCAATATACCATAATATATATACCATTTTGGTCCTATATGATGATACAGGGAAAAAAAATAAGGAGACCTCATTCCACTCTTTTTCGCATTGCTTCAACATTTTCCTTCTTTAAAAAGCGTTCGCTTGTTATTTACTCACAATGCAATACATAATCAATCCATTTGTTTGTTGCTTGAAGCAAAGAGAAAGAACTTTCTATTATGAGTGAGTCACTTGTCATGAAGCTGAGTCTGTGTACGACAAGAAAAATATTTCCTAGCTTATAATTTGCCCTCTGAGACTGACTGTTCTTACTTCACACTGACTAACAGCAATCATCAAAAGAAAACCCTGTCTGTGTTAGCAATCTACAATTTCAGAATTTAGCTCAGATGCATTTGCCACACACATAAAAACTTCTTGACTGCTGACTTGCAAAAAATGCAAAAGCCAAAGAGCCATAGGCAATTAGAGAGAGAGAAGACTATGAATGACGGTAAGATTATTAAGACCCATGTACATTAACAATGCATAAATACAAATAACACTGTCACTTTGAGTCTGATATTTATGTCTTAATGTTTCATATCGATGCGTGCATATAGTCGCCTTGCATGATGTGACTATATTATTATAAGTGCTCGCATTCTCTCTAAGACACAAGTTCATTTTCAAACGCATTACAAGAACAGACATCATTACTACTTAGCACGGCATCGTCATTGTTTGGGTTATATTCTTTTCAAGGTGTTACTTCATGCAGGTAAAGGGCTCTACATTCTGAAAGATATTGTGTCAAGTTTACACAAAAATTGCTGTTGTCTAGCATGCCATTCTGCTATTCATCAAGGTTTTTTGTACTTTCGACAGGAAAAGTGGGTTGAGTTGAGAATGAATCAAATTCTGATTTATTTATTTTATAAGAATACAGCTTTTTGTACACAGTTTTAAACAGACATACACAATATATGCAAGTATTGGTGCTTCGTTTGTTTGCATGATGCACTCTTGGGTTATACTTTTGTTTTCCTTTTCTTAAAAGTTGAGTTCAGAGTGGAGAGTGATTTTTGCAAAGAATGAATTTGGAAAACGCAAGTGAGTGAAGACGTGCATATAAAAATGTCGAAAATGTTTTCTAGTGAATGACTTGCTCATCTCTCCCATCATTATCATCACTCATTGGTTCTCATTCTGCCTTAAATAAATTATAACGAGAATAAAGACTACCTGTAGCATCAAAGTATGAGTGCTATTATTATGATAACTTCCATTATTATTACCACAAGGAACTTTTCATTTTCGGTTATGCTTCCTTCACTTCCTTTTTTACTTTCTTAGATTCATCAGCATAAATGCAAAATCTCGTTTTTCATGCAAGCATTTCAAATTCATGAGGTTTGTCAGGACTTAGAATCTAAATACCAATGAATTATTTCATTTTTTCTTAAATAAAAGGCAAATCATATGGATAATCTTTGTTTACAAGTATGAAAATTGTAACCGGTACATATTTAGAAAATGGGAAGATATGTATTATCTATATCGGCTAGATTGAAATATTCAAAATTATCAAGTTGAGGTTTAAAATTTTTAAAAGTAAGCATGCTGATGATCGCCTGTGTCTTGACATTTCTTAATAAACTTAATGGTACATTGATATTTTTGAGATAAACTGAAATTCTACCTGCATTCAAAATCCACTATGACTTCCAAAACGACTCCATTAAAAGAATAAGATTCGCTTTCCGCCCTATATATCCCGTTCTTACCATTTACAATGACTCTTTACAATTTTTATCACGCATAGTTAACGATAAAAGTATAATTTCAGAAGCAATTTTAAATATTCATTAAATTTTATAGCAAAGTCTGATCTGTAGTTTTATGGGGTTTCTTTCTTGAGTCTTCAATAATAGCATAATGCATGGTACTAATAATAGCAATAAAAGATTGGGTCACACCACACTGAAAAATATTATAATTTGAGTTTGAAAGGGAAGAATTGAGAACAATTGGTTTATCAAAATAATGATAATAATGCAGTGATTTTTGAACTCTTTACTTTAATGCAACGCTTTACAATGTTTCCTTCACACATTGATATTGTTATGCTCCTTCAGCTCTACGTGATTCTTAACAGCATAAATTTCATGATTCAATTACTTCGACACTTAATTTGGAATTACTAAGCGCAGGTGACCTTCAACCTTTTCTTCTTTGCTCTAAGCCAAGCAAACTGAGTTGTAATTTCATGCCTTCACTGATTCGTGCACTTCTGGAAGATTCCGTGACAAATTAAATATTCAGTAGGGAACTAACAGTGCATTAATTTTGATGATGAGCAACAGACTAATAATAAATATTCCACCATAAAACCTCTCTCACTAAAACCCAGATTAAACTAGGTCCTGCCCCTGAAAGCGTACAGCTTAAACTTAAAGAAGGAAGAGCTAAGGACACGAATGCGAGGTTTAAATAACACATTCTCATTATAGCAATTTATGGCCACGCATTGCACATTAAAATATCCTTAAAAGTTCGAAAACATAGCAATTATGTTTGTAGGGGATTGGCAGGTACACAAGCTTCATAAGGTTCCTAGAGAGTAAACAGTATTTATAATAACTAACTGATGTGTGGTATGTGCTTGTCATCAACTGCCCTGTCGTTGTTTTTAAAATATTCGCAACTTCAAGGTAATTTACCCGAGACTGAGACAAATATATCGATTTTACGAAGCATTCTTTTTATGGCTGTGTACTTACTTTTGATGCATACCAATGCTATGAACAAAGACTTTATACACGATTAGCTACCTAAAGATGTTGCCTGTTGCCTGTTGCCTGAATGAAATTATTAGCACTTTGATTTTAAACCTCTAATCTAAAAACACCATTTCCTATTCTAATAATCCATAAACGTTTCAGTGGAATGCCTACATTGACAAGTTTCAATCAAAACAAAACACCTATCTAAATCGTACATAAAGTCAAACAATAATGTAGTCGCAGTCACGTCATCAAAAAATCAACATTTCCGACAGCATCAGGTACACGTTTCAACGAGAACCATGATCGTTGTCTGTAGCTGGAATAATAAAACAAAGGATCTATACCATGTACTGTTCTCATGACTCATGATAACATAAGTGTAGTGTGAGCCCTCTATTTATAGGTAATCATAGTGTTACTTCCTTTGTACCAATTATACTAATATTGCTAATACAATACACTGACTACCTAATACTATACTGACACATGTTGCGTGTTTTGCGTGTAAATCTAACAAGTGGATCTGAATCTTAATTACATCAGAGTCTTCCGCTGGCATTGGATTGAAAGATTTACATTTTATAGTACGCCTTATAGTGTCAAAAGAACATCCATAATAAATGGATTTTAGTAATAGAATTATACCATTAATTGCTACGGGTCTATATTAAACAAAACACCATAACCGCTGTAATTCTCATTGCATGCTTAGAAAACTTATGATGTTTTTGCTAATAGTTATGCATATTATTACAAAAAACTCAATTCATTAAGGATGTGGCTAAAATAAAATTGAATATTTCGATGATAAGGTGTAAAAAAAGTATAAGTACACGAAGGGCGTGGGCCTTGGTGTCGCTATAAGCCGCATTATTGCTAATTGCTAATTACATATATTTAACGGTCAGACTCAACACTCCAAGTGAATAAGACTTTCATACCATTAACAACTGTTTCAAGATTTCCTTTTTTAAATTTCATGCTAGAACTTCACAAAAAAATCAAACACCTTTTAAACTCTAGAGTTAAAAAATTGACATTTCTCATTTCTCGTGTTTTTGCTTTCTATATAAATATGCAAGGATTGGAATGTTTTAATGTTTCGCAAACCGCGTTGGTAAACTCACATTATTGTGTTGCAATTTTATTGGCATATCTTGCTAACTTCCAGTAACTGCTCTAACCCTGACCGAGTCATGAGTAAAAAATTGATACATTACACAAGCAAGTGTCTAGTTCAAGATGCAGCAACGATAGTGCAGAGTACAACAAGGAAATCATGCCTTCAAATATAAAGATGCGGTGAGATTTTTTAGCTAAAGTTAGAAGTTTAACAATGATGTCGTAATACATATATTGTGATTCTTATTGCATTTAAGTTAGTGTATTCTCGCAAAATAGTCAAATTTAAACAACAATAGTATCAGTTTTCTAACTAAAAGGTTAAATTTCATACCGAGACTTCAGTTTTCCAATTATTTTACTGCATACAATATAAAGCACTAATTGTTCTCACAAATTTCACTTCAAAATTCTGGGAGCAACAAAAACAACTTTGATTCAATGCATATCTAAAAACTATAAAACTCTTTAAATATTTAATTGGAAAGAAACTAATCACACAATTTTCCTCACTAACGCACTTGCTCAATTACAATCAAAGCTACACTTTTCCCTTGCAGTTAATAATATTCCAAATCTTGATATAAACCTTAGCTAAGCCGTTACTTATTTTTTTATGAGTATTCAAAATTAGTTTATTCACAACACGGTCCCTTCTTCCAATGAAGTTTGTGATTTTGCCTCGACAAAGGACCTTTCATGATTTATCGATAAAAATGTCAACAGTAACTTAACGATTCGCACTTGGGAAAATCTTGAAAGCAACTAAGGTTGTAAGAAAGAAATGGCCAAGCCTTTCCTCACAAGAATGTATGCTTGCATACTTTCGTTCATTTAAATGCAAGACAATTGTGTGTATATGTGAACGTAAAAGCTACAACGGCAGCGTCAGCAACATATCAGGTTTTAAGCCAAAGTAAAGGATTATTATTACTATGAAAAATGAACAACTTCTGCATTCTAATGCTGTATTGTATTCTTGAGTATAAAAAAGAATTACATCGAGAGTTGAGAAGACATGTCCACATTCAGTGCTTGATAAAATTTTACGTACACCCCTATGAAGATTGCAGAGATATGTATCATCATCTTGAAACTTAAATATACATTCCACATAATAATAATGCAATAATATAGGTGCACCTTACACATGTTACAGTCAAGGTATAAGGCTTATAAGATTCACCATACAAGCAACCCACTCACCTGTTGGATTTTATTTTATGCAGTCAGAAAAGACTAAGGACATAAAAGATATATCGAAATGCCTTTAGAAAATAATATAAAGGGGAAGGAAAGGAATAGCTAGAGCAAGCACGCTACATTCCTTGACCGTACGTGCAACAATGCTTAAGAAAACAACAATGAGAGGACAAGGAATTGTATGGACTTATAGAACAATGTGTCAAGTCACCCCATTTATACCTTTTTATGTATATAATATGTGTTATAGTTATGTGTAGCCTAGACATATTCATTGTTAAGTACAAAGTACAGGTGGCAGACATTGGACATTACCTTAACAGGTAGATAATAATATGTATGTACAAACGAATCGGAAAATATGTATAGATATAGTGAAGGAAAGAGCATAATACCATAGGCAAGTAAAATGTCTTCAGTGCTTTCTTATGATTTTGGATTTATTTACAAAGCTGCAATAAATTAACAATGAAAAATTCTCTATTCCCGATATTGAGCAGTTCACGCTTATCATTTGCATATTTTATCTTCCAAAAATTTCTGCTCTTTCACCTGTTCATTCACTTTTAGAGGGCTGGAATGTTTTGATAGCTCTGTGTATGAGCATCTTCTATTCATCTTAGCAATTTTTATGATATTTTCTTGCACATTCAATTTTGAAAATTTTGCGTGTGCAAGATCTGTTAAATTTTTATTATTGATTAAAATAAAATCAGTAATTTTGCACCCTTCAGTTTCAGGTTATTATTAGTATCGAGACTTGTTTTAAATGAATTTTGAAATGGTGGTAAAATTGTTATACTACTAAATCTGATATTTTTAAGCGGAAAAGTAAAACATAATGTATGCAAGAAATTCCCTTCCCTCCCTTAATTTTAGTAGTAAAGGTTAATTTCCTCAGAAAAAACGGATTACTGTTTAGCATCAAATCAGTTACAAACATCGGCTACCTTATATAAAAGGTACAGCACACAATCACACAACTAACAACTATAAAGGGAAGGGCTTACTTGCTGCTTACGGTTTGGTTTATAAGCTCGCAAGTTCGCAACCCGGCTTTAAACGTGATTCAGTGTTATTATTACGTTATGCCGATTGTATGAGCCAATAGCCAATGCAGTGTACAAAAGGTTTGCAAATACATAAGCAACAAAGTTGTTTTTCGTTTTATGCGTACATAATATGTGCATGTTTTATGTATGCATCTTGGCATTGCATTACAAAACCATATACGTATACATAATATGCAAAAGTTTACGGTTATTTAAAGTTATAATAAAACCGGTATCTGATCTGCTAAATCTTTGCATTTACAAATATATAAGCAATTAAATGTAATCATTACCGAGCTAAACAATAATAAAAAATAAAACTAATTCAAGAAATGTATCACAACCACAGCAGATTTATTTTTAAGGTAGGTAGGTGAAGTAGTGAATGCTAATAACCACTGAAAGCTATAGAATGCTGCCTTACGGGAACATAATATTCTGTAGTACCCTTTATGTTTCAGTAGCAAATCGGGTTTCAAGAACATTTTAAAGACGGAAATTAAAACAACGAAAATGTAAAGAACATTCAAAATCCAATTTGAACCTTCATATATGTTTAAACATAACTTACGCATTCCTCCAGCCGGGTCTTGCTGATACAGTGATATTGGAGGAGCCCATGGTTTAATTTTCTCACTTTCAATCATTTTTAGTGACTTGTTTCATTAAAACTGTAATCACACCACGACTAAAATCAAAGTACTAATAACACACTGCACACAAAGCCATGTGCTTACGTACATTCATGCGTCACCAGAACCATACTCTATCAATAAAATTCAATTCAATTCTTGGAAATCCACAGATACAAACAATAATTTCAAAACTGCTTCACTAGTGCGTAAATGCATTTCGGGATCAATTTTAAACTTTGCTTTCGAAAAACCAACCTCAATATGAATATTACACTAGGGAGGGTCACACCTTGTGTTTTGCTGGAACTTTTCATGATTTGAAAAAAATGTCTTTTTAAACCATAATGCAAACATCCGACCACTTAAACACTAAATGACTACTATTAACGTAATAGCGTTGAAACATTGGATTACACAAGATATTTTTCAGCAAAAAGTAGACAGCTCATCATATTTCTTCGACAGTCGGTACAATTCTGTCGAAAATAAATTCATTTCGGTTTCAAGGCAAAAAATATAAAGTTTTGAAAGTATGATTTCTGTAAGGATCTAAATGAAAATGACTACAGGTAGGCAATGCGATATTATTTTTCACTTTTTGTATGGTAAATTTAATAGAGCTACCATTACAACCTATATTATAAGCTTATTGCTAAAAACTCGTTGTTACTTTGCTACCGAACTCTCGCATTCATGTTCCAGCCAATGAGCACCATTATCAAGATTGTGCTTTTATATTTTCATCCCTAGAATACTTCATAATTCCAATATAATTGCCCTCTCTGTATTATTTTTTTGTATGCACACAAATGAGTACTAACGATTACAAAACCAAGCAAGCATGCAGCAAGTGTGGTTGGCACGTTATCGGCATTCACTTAATTTTAAATATTTTTAGCAGAAAGGGGCTGAAGTCGTCTTTGCAGTTATGAAGATTGCATGACCACTTCCTTCAATGCTTTGCGAATGTATTACCACTGTATTGAAGAACGTCATGCTTTTTGGCAATACAAAATCACAGTACTGAGCTTCCACTTTTGTGTTAATGATCATAATAACCGGTAAGAATGGGGATGAACTATTATTATCACCAGTATTTTTATCATTGCACATTTTTTTAAAGTTCACTGTGCCATTCGCATACCTATTCGTGGTAACGTGGATTTCAGCGTGTGCGTAGGGTAACATGCCGCAGCTTTGTATAAAAACACATATGAAACTTGCAATTTACACTATTCATTTTACCTACAAGGAAGTGGTCCAATATCGTAGTTTTAATGGGTCTATATTGCCCAGCAAAGAACTGTTAGTTGTTTTTTACTGGGGGCAGTGGCAATAATAAATCGTCTAAAATGATATACGTATAAATACGTATACCTTTTAGCTGGGATAGTTGGCAGCTTGAGATTTCTTTGTACAATTTATTGTGTACTTATTTTTAGCCTGAAAGAATAATGATTTCTGCATTCAAAAAAATTACCTGGAACAGACAAAGAGTTGAACGTCATATCCACAGCATGAGGCCCCGAATCATGAGGTACAAATACAGCCCGGAATCGATGATCTCCTAAGGCTTTCACCTGACTTGTTACGCGACCTCCGTCTACCAAGATTGCTAAATGTCCGGGTCCTGCCCCGCGTCCGTCAACTAGAATTATCATAATTTAATTAGTAGCAAGTTTCACTATGTTCATTAACTTCTCAGGGACATATCATCAATGCCTCGCAGTAATAACTTTTCCAAGTTGAATACACAAGTCACAAGAATGTGTGTGAGAAAGAATATTATGAAATGAAGCAATGTCAACGAGAAGAAAGCAAATGAATTTCCCACTTTGTAAAAATTAGTATGGTGTATGTTAGGCATTTATACTTACTCTCTATTTCCACTGGTCTTCCAACAACCCCATTTGGCACACGAGTAACTTTTATGGCTTTAGGATTGAAAACAGCGGCTCTGAAAGGTGAGCCTTCAATCGGTCTTTGGCCGAGTGCAATGTCGATTAAATGCTCACCAACTTCCACTGGCGTGTATTTGGCACTTATTGAAGAACCTGAACCCACTTGTCGTACAGGAAGACGACCACTGGGACCTGTTGTAAAGGACATTAGTCAATTGCAAAGATTATTTATGCATTACAAGTGCCTCTATAATTGGCAAACTTACTAACGGATTACGTCCATACAGGAAGAAACCGTTTAATCCTGAATGCATGCAGTAATTAGTATAATACTTCTATGCCATCGTCAACAGCATACCTGTTACTTCAACGTTAATATTTTCCAACGATGTATGCCCGAATTCCGAGCTCACCGTAACCGTCACAAGGGAATGAACAAGAACAACTCCAAGCCCATCTCCGTCTACAACAATATCTCCGTGATGGTGTCCATTCTGTTGTTCAATACCATTAGTGAAGTTGGAGGGTGTTGTGTAATGTTGATGTTGCTGCTGCTGCTGGTACTGTCTGGACTCGCGAATTTGTTCTTGAAAGGACGTGTGGGCAGAGGAGGAGGATGTAGTCGTCGCTTTGGCACTTAATGAAGACTCATGCAATAAGCTTTGATTGTGATGCTGCCTTGTAGAATTGCTCAGATTTTTCAAAGCTTGAGTGGAACTCAAATTCTCAATGGAATTGGAAACGCGACCAAACTTGGAACTGAAAAGATCCCCACTTTTACTAGTTGGACTTACTGGAGGTGGGCTACTGAATCTCAGACGCGAATGGACCGCATCCAAAGTGTCATGATTATTATTGTTGGAACGGTGTTCCTTTGATGCTGAATTCAACTCAAACGAATCGTACTTTGTACTGGTTGTACGATTGCTTGATGTACTGGTATCGAATGCGGGAGATGGGGACGGTTGTTGCTGCTGGCCACTGAGAGTTTTGTTGAGCAAATTGGTAAAATGTTGGTTGTGAATCGTTGATGATGTTGTCGTTGTTGTGTTGGAGTTATTCAAATTGGAGGACATGGAATTCTTAAGAATTCCAAAGCTCTCGTCTTTGTCAAAACTACGTGTTTTTCCTTGCATTGCACCGGGGGAACCTTCTTTGTTTTTTCTTCTAGAACGGCTTGAACCAACACGTAGACTGAACGGTGACCCTATATTTTTAAAATACAATGATATTTTATGAATCATTATTTGAGATAGGGTTAACATTTACGGGATTTACGGGAGAGCCCATATTCATGCTATATTTTATACATTTTTGCACTCACCTTTAATTTCTCTCCCATTGAAATAAACATGAACTCTATGCTTCCCAGCGTTCAGAACAGGTAACAAAATCCTTTTCACACCGTCCGCTATATATTCCGTATTGTACGGGATTGATCTGGAATGAAGCCAACAATTTATAATTTACTTCATAATGACAGAGAATTTGACAGCTCTCCTTAGCAGAACCCTCAACAATTTTTAGACCACAAAATTAATTATTCCCGTTTGCTTTCTCAAACTATTTTTATCTTTGAAAAGTTTCAATCTAAATGTTATATTAACGATGCCACGACGAATATCATTTTGCATAATCCGCCCATAGTATTCATACTTCAAAATCACACATTAAAGGAAAGTGAGTATAAAGTGTTATGTCTTGTCACTCCTTTCATACATACCTCCCTTCATGTGTGACATCTATTGCCACATCGCCGAGGCCCCCTGTTCCACGGGCGTCACAAATGAATGCAAAAGGTAATCCAGGTAAAGCACCTTCTAGCGTGTCCAACTACAATAGAGTAATATTTGAACAGTTTCAATGAACATCCATAATAATGATCCAAACTATCATAGATGATGACATTGAAAAAGCGAATGTACCAACACCAGGATAGAAATTGTTAATAACTAACTATAAGCACGTGTATTACTCCCACGCAAGCACTTACCACAACACCATTCGGGTCATACACAAAACAGGGAAAAGGTGATCCCTGAAATTGAAAATTTGATTTTTATTCGTTCTTGTTCTTGCCATTTCAGTACAGTACTCAAGTAAATACTGTTTTTCAAATAGTGACACGTTAAAAATAAAATGATATTTTCTTATATATAAGTGAGCTGGATACTGACCTGAATATCTTTTCCTTTGTACAGTACAATCACTTTCCATTCTCCACTTTCATCAGGTTTGAACGTAGCAGCAAATCCAACACCCTCAACTCGATTTACCATACATGGCATTTTAGCCCCACTCGGGGAAACGGCAACTACTTCGAGAAATTCTAATTTGGCTCCTGAAGGACTAGTATCTTGAGGATTGACTAAAACTTCGACAACTGATCCCACGGCACATGGGGCCAGCCCTGTTGTGTGGCTAATTTCAGAATATTGTGGTAGCACCCGACATTTTAAAGGGCTTCCGACTACCGGTTCCCCTTGGTATTTTACAACCACTTCGTGAATACCAATTTCCGAAGCAGTGAAAGTTCCCTTCCCACTTCCGGAAGAGTTAAGATTCAACCTACAGTCGACTTTCCCAGATGGACCTTTCACTTCGACCGTAAGTTCTCGGTAATCCGCTACGTCTTCGTTGATTTCTACATGAAATGTAATCTGCAATTTCAAAACATACAAGTAAAATATAAAAAATTCAACTGCCAACTTTTCTAAGAGTTCATTGAACGAAGCATTCTTGTAATTACCGGATCCGATTTTCTAAAAGCTCTTGATTCCCATGAGACAGTGACACGCTGACCTGGTGGTGGCCGCGAAGGTAGCCATTGAAATTGAGATGTGTACGCCATCACGCCCAAATGATCTACTGAAGGATCTGCCATGTCTTTTGGCCGGAGCAGTGAAGATACTCCTAGCTTCTCACCTCCCTTCATACCTGCAAATAATACAAGTTAAATAAAAACTATACAACAACACATACGGCGACTCAGCGCAGACAAATTATTGCTACCAATTACAACCAACCCATGCCCATTAGAGTAGTGCCTAATTTCTGAAAAATTGCCAGAAATTTTTCTTTTTCATATTTTCAAAACTGTGCTGGTAGAATAAAAGATTTACTAAATTGTATCACTGCAT
>JAQIXW010002750.1:0-14601 GCA_034700685.1 Willowsia buskii | reverse complement strand
ATATTTTCCGCTGAACAATAGGAATAAAAAGCCCATGTTACCAGTACTTCCTTCCTGAATCCTTTTTATGATGACAAAAAACATGGCTTACAGAAACTCGCAAAAATCACAAGTCTGACAAGTCCCAACATTATCCATATACATTTCATTCATAGAGACGCCATCATCAGCATCATCCTATTCATGTAGTAATTCTTTTTATCGTATAGTTATGAAGGTTACCCCTGTCAAAAATGCAATGTAATTTGTAACCCAGAGAACAAGAGGCACAGAAAAAGAGACGGATTTGCATTGATGCAGAACATTGCACTTTGTTGCGAGTTTTGATGCAAGTAGCGTGGAATATTGCAGCAGAGAGAAGAGATCTCACTAAAAATCTCACCTTCGATCATCATCATCATCGTCATGTTCTATTATTTATGCGATTATGCGTCAGCAGCCTGGTTTACCACTTTATACTCTTGGATGATGGGTATACGCATCGGTTGCTTTGACGATGATAATGTGAAGATGCTCAGTCACGTACAACAACAACAAACTTTACAAATTTCTATCTGATTTTTTACACTAATTTTAACAAGACACTAAACAATGGTAGACTAAGCATCAAACCAAAGAGACAGACAGGCTTTCTTTTTTTATTGACTTCTCAGACCAGTAAGTGACCTGCTCAGAAACAACCGCAGTAGAACATGCATACCTACCTAATTAATTATCGATCGTTTTAATTACAGATAATGTTGTGGCAAAAGTTAAATGTTATTCATACCATATATAAATATAATATATAATCCTGCTAATTTTAATTAATTAGTCAAAGTTCATTGCAGTTTGTAATTAATTAAGTTTGCATTAGTGAGTCCATACATTTTGCATTGGTGTTGATTGTATCGGGGGCTCATATCTTTCAAACGAACAGTAAACAACTCAGCAGCAGCAAATTACTAATTCAATATTACTTTTGCTTAAAGAGTATGATCAAAGATTAAACAAAAATTTAAAAAGGAATGTTACAAGCTTGTTGTGTGTATTTTTTAAAAAGATCAATGGCCGTTTTTCTAATTTGGTAATATTTATAGTGATACTGTGGCCATTGGTCATTTCTCTCGCCTTAAACAGCATCCCATATAGTAGATGAACTCTCAAAAAGAGAAGTTTTAAATCGAGTTTTCAGCTTTGTTAACATGTTTACAAAAATATGTAAAACACGCCACAAGAATGAAGACGTGAACAGTAATAAACGAAGAGATTAGCAAAATGAGGAAAAAACAAGACATCTTGTTTAACAACACAACAGCCTCTTTCGTGTCTTTCTCATGCATGGTTTCAAACCTTGTTTTTCTCATAACGTAATCATCAAGACAAAAATTTCTTCCATAAATTCATGGTGAATCCATTCATCCTCTCAAGTTGAAAACATGCTCAAGAAAATTTCATATTTTTGGCGTGAAAAACAAGAAGAATCAAAGAAAAAAAACTTTTTATCTTATTACCTGTTACCTATTCCATTCTATTTTATTCATTACGGCATTTTTGGTATTAGATAAGATGAGAAGAACAACAAGCTATCACACTAGACATTGCCATAATGCTATGCTGCTGAGAAGAGGAGGATATATGATCATTAAAGTTTTTTTTGTAATTTGCTAATGATGTGCTATCATGCAAAAAGTGATATGCATAAGATACAATAAAAAGTGTTTTAGATGGAGGTGGTAGCAGCTGTGTAGATAGGTAACAATAGAACCGATAAGGATAATGAATGGATCACTAGGTGGGTGTTTTTTGTTGCGTTCTATCGAAGAAGAAAGTTTTGTTGAGGTAGTCGTTCATCAGCATCTATAGAAAAAGCTTTTCTGGTTTTGAAAGGAAACTGAAAGGCGGATTAAAACGGTTTGGCATTGTCATATAAATATAAATGCCAGCTAAGTTCATTATCGTTTGTCTATTTGGAACTTACCTGAGTAAAGCTTCAGTTTCATTTTTTGAGTTCAATGCTATGTGCTATAAAAGGTGGTTGTCGTGGTAGATGTAGTATTGCCACAAATGATGCAACAGACCAAGTCCCTGTTGATAAGCTCTAAACAAATTTCTTTGAGAATATCCCTCGTGTGAGGCTATCATGCATATAGCTTTGTCGGTAGCCGATGATGGTGGTCACTTTCAACTTATGAGAGAGAGATATATAAAATTGTACTAGATACTATTATGATTTTCAATTAAATTTTTTCATACAAATGATCATTTGTTACGGTTTGAAAATTTTTCTTTGAAAGGATTAATAATGGTGCGGTAAACTTTTGGGTGATGCTGATGATGTGAAGTAATAATGGTAAGAATGACACCTGTCATTAAACGATAAACCCATGTAATAATAATGACCAACTTTTTTCAGAGTTTTAACAATGAAAGGTTAAAATGGTTAAAGTGGATATATGTAGTCGTATATACAACCATAATAAATTATTTGGTGATATCATTGGCTTTTTAGTTTGAAAGAGATATGTTGCTAATGTTACAACAATATTAAATGTTAAGTGTGTTTTTTGAAAAATGAATCGTTGTTCAATGGCCTTCACCTGAAACATAATAATAAAAGAGAAAAATATAGTGTTCTACTGATTATTTGAACAAAATTGTATTGTTGATTTAAAAGAGATCATTCACCTTGACTTGTTCACTGATTGTGCATGAGCATATATAGTGAGCTAACAACAATAACCCATAAAATCACTACTCGCAAAATAATGTAGTACAT
Source organism: Willowsia buskii (assembly GCA_034700685.1). Lineage (NCBI taxonomy): Eukaryota > Metazoa > Arthropoda > Collembola > Entomobryomorpha > Entomobryidae > Willowsia > Willowsia buskii. Next base: position 11,843 of record JAQIXW010002750.1, on the reverse strand, counting down.
CCTTTTTATAAATTTGAACAAATATCAAGATTTTTTTTTGCATCATATTTTTGAATGATTACCTGAACAGTGATCTGTTACGTCGCAAATTTTTGTGTATTATGCTTAAAGACACAGAACAACTTGCCCAAAAATAAACTGATAGTCATGCCAATAAAGCTTGTAAATATTTAGGTATTGGCTAAGGAACAAATTCTTCAAGAATGGATAATTATGGCAATTATTCAAAAAGGATGACTTCAAAAACACTGGCTATTTCATGGATGAAGAATTACCATCTCCCTGGTCTTGTCGTTGGTCGCCTAGAAGAAAAATTAATTGCTGTAAAATGATGATTAAGAAGAGTGGTCATCCACACGTGGCACTAATTTCAGGAGGACAAAAAAATATATAATATGAGTGATGTGTAATAAAAAAGGAGAACTTTTCCAACAATTAAAAAATGGCTAAGAGTAGTCATTAGATCTCAGAGATTTCATTGTGCTTGTCAAATCTTTTAAAAAGTTTTACTATTTTTATGCTTGTTTTTCTTAACTTGTACGTGTGTGGTGGGGGAGGTGAGGGTCATTAAAAAGTGAATGTAATGATTATGATGATGGCATTTAATTACTGGGCAAGAAGTCAGAGTGTCAACAAGCAGAAGAAGAAGTAGGTGTACGATTATGGTGGTGGTGGGGGATGATGATATTGACATGTTTTATGTGGATGTGCGTGCGTGCTCAATTAAAAACATGACAGGAGAGAAGACCATTAATTAATTAAAACCGTTAGTATATAGCTTGTAATGGGGGAATTATTGATTAATTTCATTAACTTCTCGCCTTAAGCAGTGGGTCACGCTCTCACAAAAGAGAACTGTATTATTTGTGGTGGTGGAGTGGAGCGAGGGAGAGATCTTTTGTACCCACCTTTCCCTTTTCTGGAAGAGATAACAAAAATGAAAATGAAATTATAATAATAGCTGGTAATTAAGATTTCATTTCAAGTTCATGAGAAACACAAGATAAATTGTGGAATGAATTCGGATAAGATAAGGACTTTTTTAAATTATAACTTACCCATTTTGCCATGAAGATATTGATATTGCATTGGTTTCTCTGCTAACAAAAAAAGTCACACTCCCATCGTCCCTTAAGCATTTCTTAATCGACGCCTCATCAAAAGAGAAACAATGGAAGATCTTGAACTAAAATCAGAAGTAATGGATTGATTTCTGACTTTAGGATGACGAATAGCATAGAAAATTTTGAAAAGTCATCGTATGAATTAAAACGCCATTTAAGCACGGTACAATCGGCATAAATGTGACAATGTGGAATTGATCTGCAACGCCTGCCTCTTTTCGAGTTTTGAATACTATGCGTATGGGTCACCACAAGGTTTTTTGTCATTTGATCAGAAACTATAATATGCACGACGAGACTCATCACATTCTCATCTTCACAAAGTTCAAATGTGATTGCATAATACTCCATTACCATTCATGTTTTCCCACCTACATTGTACATGTTGTTCCATTCCTTTGCTGTATGATGATGATTGATTTTTCTCAAAACATCTTTTGTTTCGTCATTTTTGCTAGTTGGTTTGATCTTCGGTCCTACGGAGAGACTTGCGTGATCTCTGCATATTATTATTCCTTTTTCACTGCTCATATTTATTACAAGCCAGAAAGTCAGATGTATGAGCTTAATTGAAAATTTCAATTTGAAATTTCCATTTTTAGCCATAACATACAGCACGATGACTAACTATGATGACAGAACGCTTTATTCCAAGTTGTTTTTTAATACATTTTTCATATATGCATCCGTTCCATTCCTTCACTCCGAGTCTATCCATTTTCCTATCTGTACATTGCACAATATTCCTCTCCTATGCAAAACATACCGTTAAATTGATGATGAATGAATTAATTTCATTTTTTTCAATGCATACCAAATGAAAGGGAAGAGCAAAGATGAGAATGAAGATACGCTGATGATAGCTGATTAGCTGATGATAACATCTTCATCATCGACATCGACGTTAATGAAATCTGGTCTCGTACACTATTCAACCAGCTACCACCGCCCACACTATCAATTCAAATGCAAATATACATCATCACATGAAGCGATCACAGTAATGGCATATTAACATGCAATCTTATGGATGCATGTCATCGCTATGCTGCCCTTTGGTAATTACCTGGTTTACATTATTCGACGTGTGTGGAAATGGCGGAACATTTCGAATTTCGTAACAGTTTTAAAAGATATTTAAGAATATGTGCAGCATGTGTTATCATTGGAGATTATAAAGATGATCTTTCAATCCACAACATTTGAATTCTATGCTGGTGGTAATAATGATGATGTAGATTGATGCGTGGTGTGTGATGATAGCGATCAGAATGGGCTGTTGTGTGTCAATAAAAATGGGGATAGTGGGAGTGATGCATTGCAACCGAAAACAAAATGCATAGAAAGCAAGAACCATTATTCAAAATATTTAAAAAGAAATGATAACACATACGAAAATATTGTGCAACCGGCAACCGTGCAAAAAAAAGCTCATTGACAATTGAAATTGAAACCGTATCGTATTTGTATCAAAGTGAAGTAAAAAAATCGTGTGCTATTCTGCCTCTTTTTTCTTCTATGTATAAATATATTATGAAAATGGTATCATTTCGAATGATTTTGCTGTGTGCCAATTTGTTTTGTGGGAGAAAGAAACAAAATTGCAATGATGAATGGATTATAACGGAGTGGACAATAGTTTGTGGGTGGTCTTGTCTAAGTCTGAACAAACATCCCCACACAATCAATATAACTACAGGTGTAATGAAATTACTGGTTGCCTTCTTTTGAAATTGTCATAATATTCGTAGCGACAACAGATAAATGAGAATTGCATAATAGGGAAAAAGCTAATGGATTTATTTATTTTCAGTGGGAAGCTGCGGTGTCCGTTTCATCAATATTTACATTGGCTAAATTTTATTTTCACAGCAAACAATGTTTTCAAAGTCCGAGTTATTTCCTGAATGCTGCTCACTCATACTTACGATGAGTGAGGATTAAAATAATGGCAATTAATGAAATCATTTTAGTGCCCAAATTTGCATGATAAAAGATTTGCCATTTGATGGAAGAATGAAAAAATTATCACTTCCGAGTCCTTTGTTTTAATGATCACTTTCCATGTTCTTTCACAATTACGCCACTCATAGTCATAGTCTCTCTATCAAAAGAGCAAAATGTTTTCATGATTAAAATTAAGTTGTGTTGTGTGATGTGATGAGCTGTTAATGTCTGTTCCATACATGCCCGCTATTGATATGCAAATGCAGCAAGCAAGCAATAAGTATTCATTTGTTTGAAACATGCTGCTTCTCTTTTATATTCACGTTAATTCATTGAGATATTTTTTGAAACGGATCTTTTAATGCATCACTATCTGTAATTATTTAAAAACAAATCTGTCATCAAAATTCACTTCTATTTGCGCTCCTTTCGTTCTAGCGTTTTGTTTCTTTCATTAATTTGGCTTTTGTCAAAGACACTCATTGTGTCAATGGAACTGTTTTTATCTGCTTAGAAAATCTTTCTCGTCATCGCCACCACCACTCACTCTCATTCAGTCCCACTAACATATTATCATATTGAATAAATATTTATGACTATGCGCATTTCCTGAGTCCTTGGCCCAAACTAAAACATTACCTTTTTAGCTAAGTACCCAAATGATAATACCACTATCATACAATTAGAAAATGCAATGCAATGCTACTAGAATTCTTTTTATAGCTGTAGCTCTATCGTTTGCTTTTTCCCACGTCAGTCACGTACGTTAGGTAACTATATTTATCAATTTATGTTCATGTATTTTGTATTTACGTATTTTGTAAGGTGCGAAATGTATGAAAACAAGCACAAAAATAATTTACTACAAATTTATGGTTAAAAGAAAATGAAATCATTATTTCTCGTCACATTTTGAGAAGGCTACTTTTGTTTTAGCCAAGGCAGGAACAGTACCTATTAAAAAACTCGCCGTAAGTGTGGATTGGATCTGTCCATTTTTACAATTACCTATACGACTGTTGGTCAGTAACTTGTAATTTGATGAAAAAATGGTATTTTTGGCATCGTAAATAAAGTAATAAGTACAAAGTAGGTTGTGTTGTTTCGGTTGACAATGTGATTGAATAGTGAGATGGATAATGGACAATAAATAATTAGACAAACCGAACCACACACATCGTCACGGAGGCAAACAAATGTAAAAAAGACAGGTATGAAATAGGTATGTATGGTAATTGCATGTATATCAGCAACTTTGTCATGTTTGTCTTGGTTTTTTGGTTGTATTTGAATTTAATGGATGAAAGTGAAATATTTACAATGACATGGCAAACTGCTGCTGCACCGAGTGGACTGCATTGAAATTGTAAGAAAATGCGGTTGCAATAAATTCACTTTTCATTACATTTTTTTGTATTGTACCATTAATAAATTATTGCAGGTAAACAAAAATGAATTTTTGGTATGAATGATGATGGACTGACTGAGATATATACTTGTATAAGAGAATGATCGCGTTGGATAACGGTGTGTATTCGAGATTGTATGAATTTTGATACAAAATTTGAAGAAGAAAAATGAATTCTCTAAGGAATGGTTGAAGCAATACAAACACATAGTTGAGTACCTGTAGAATTGTAGCATCTGATGATAACATGATAAATTATTTATTTTTCAGCGGTTGTTTACTTAGGTAGTTCTGTTTTTATTCGGATTGAGTACTCGTAGAGGTTGTTGTACATCATTGATTTCAAAACATCTTCGAAGAGAGAATGATTCATGAAGAATATGAAATTGAAGTTTTTTATGTGGTCATATGAGTGTCTCCTCTTCTCTGGGCTGGCTGATGATGTCGACAAAGGAATAATAAAACATATATATAGGGAATGTAGATATTCTATGTTTGATGCTGGCTAAAATAATCTAGTCATTTGGGATTTGTTGCAACTGTATTTCACGTTTCCTCTGAAATTGGAATTTTGAGTAGTTTCTTCGTTTCCACTTGTCATTTCAAATGCATAGTAAAATTTTCTGGCAAATGCAACTTTTTAATTTCAAAATTTCAAATGCAGTCCTGGTTTGGATGAGGTCGTATGATTATTTATGGATAATGGTAATGGACAAATTTTAAGAGAAGTTTCAGTCGCGTATGGCTGTATTATTTAATCAAAGATGTTTATTAGATACTCATGAAGTATTAAGCAAAGCACAATATTTTTCCTCTTCGTAGTATAAGAGGAAATGTGGGTTGTGTTTATTTACGGTTATTTTGAGGATTCCCTTCTTGTCAAATAAAATATTGACATGATGTTCAAAAATGCTATATATAGGTAGTGATACATGATAATTCGATTTAATTTTCCAACAGACTGGGTCACATGCTCATCCTCTAATTGTATAAACGAATCAGGATTTCAGCACATATTTGATGATTATGTACTTCATAGAGTTAGAAAGCCTCTCCAATGTTAACCTCTTCAAATAGATATACTCAAAAAGATCATGATGAGGCATCGTCGGAAAATAGAAGTATTTCGAGATTGAAAAGCTTACAATAATGCTGGGTTGTTGAGTGTCGCAAGAAATCCATGGGTTTGCACATACAATAAGTACTTGTTTTTCTGTGTGTAAATCGGTATAGATTCTGATTCTGCTAAACCAGTTCGTATGGAAAACGAACGCGTGGAAAACACATATATTATGGAAGTGGTTTGTTTTTATGAGAAACTAGAACGACAAAAAAAAGGTTTATGTTCTTGGAACAGAGTGATGTTCGTTTCAACACACCCTCAACAAGTCCCATGTGGTCTAGTGGCTAGGATACTCGGCTCTCACCCGAGAGGCCCGGGTTCGATTCCCGGCATGGGAAACTTTTTGCTTATAGAATTACGGCTGCATTGAACTTTTTATTTTCTAATATTAAAATTTATGATGAAATATTCAATCGTTTGTACTTTATTTGTGACAGGAAATTAAATGATTGCATCATATTTATAGATTCCGTAGTATTGTGTATTTTTTTGAGGTTTCGCCTACTTCATGTTTTCCACAAAATCTCCCACACAAAAATCAATGTTTCAGCTTTCATGACGGACATTGCTTTGTGCTTCGAAGAGCTTTTATTCAAAGCAGCAAGGCAGCAATAAAAACGACGATCCGATTTTCAGAATATGTTTGAGGGATTATTACAAGTGTGCTGATGTTGATGCTTTGTGCAAAACTATGTGAGATCAAAATATTTACCGTTGATGGTCTAGTAAGCAATATCAGACAACTTTGATGATGTGTGGTCAGAGTCGTGATTCTGAGAAAATGCTTTGTAATACTCGACTATATACATAGGTATATCTTTTATGTGGCATTACATCTCCTTGTTCTCTATGAACATCCCATTTACCTGGATTTCAAAGAGCAGCAGAAAAAACGGATTAGGAGAGTTTCAAGTTTAAAAGCGGATTACAGGCTTCACCCAACTACCACCACCCCCGGCAAGAGTGCAACAATTCATATGCTTGCACTTAACATCCGTATAAGTAGTTACATTTTGTCTTCGTGAAACAAAGTTTAGTTTTTTTAATTAAAAATTTAAAAAATGACCTACTTTCAAGTATGAAATCAAGTACTAGTCATTCTCAAGGTTCTCAGCTCAGATTATTTTAACAAATCTTCTGCTTTATCTTAATCAAGTAATTAGGAACAGTTACATGCCTAGTTTACACTTAAAATCTCATCCGAAAAAAACAACCACTCGACAACATGACACGAAAAATGGAATGATGATGAGATTGCGAAGGCACAGAAAAAATCTTAACTTTATCATGCTCATTTTACTCATCGTTAACGAAAGAATATCTCACATTTCCCAGCATCCTTGTCTCCACAGACAGAAGTATTATATGCACGATTAGGTAATGCTAAGTTGTGAATTGCAAGGAAAAAAACTGCGATTTCTTTACATCTTACGGATTACGGAGAGTTGCACAGTGTTCTACTTTTCAGTATAACATATTATTAGACAAGCTTGTTGTGCGGTTTTCGGGTTGAGGTGACAAAAATCCCTCTAAATATTATCACGATTTGATCATGGCAAAATGCAAAACCACTGATTTAAATAAATTTTCTACCTCTCTTTGCTGAAATACAAAAATCAATAGATTAAATACGAATAAGAATAAGCCAACGTAGTAAGATGATCGGTCGTTTCCTGTTTTGTTTCAGTAATTTAATATCCGTTTTATGTAGTCACATTCACTAACAAAGTGGATATAAATAGAAGATTTCGTCATATTTGATATAAATGTGATATCCTAACACAAGCTTTTAACATATTATATTTTATCTATGTGGAACGAATCTTTGAAAACCAAGTTGTCAGATCTTTCTCCATTCCCAATTTGATTTGCTCTAAAACTACGTGCGTGGTTTATGGGATTGTCGTGATTTTCAAACGTGTAGGCTACAATTGAATGAAACAGCATCGCTAACATTCGTATATTTACGAACAAAGGATACCATCACCTCGTCACCATCATCCAGTCAGTATGCTTGTTAAAAAAGCTTCAAGAAAATGAAATATGCACACAAACAATAAAACACTCAACTACAACACGAGCAATCATCACATCATCCTTGTCATCTTATAATTTTCTCTGTGCATCCTAAATTGTTGTGCGAATTTAATTTTTACAATTTGTAATTGTAGCCCTCATAAAAGATGCAAATTTGTAATCATCATTAATCAAACTAATGTATTTACTGCGTACATGTATTTTTATAAGTAATTCTTCGTTAAGTAGCAATAATGATGTGATGAAAAGGGTGACGGTATGCTTTTAGCTTAGATGATTCGCAAAAAAAAATATCACAATAATAAACATTTTCCCTTTGATAAACGTCTTATTTAACTTTCGATTTCTCTCTCCTCCTCGCATAATGCACCTCAAGTAGCGGAGATACGCACTTTTCTCAACTTCTGTTGTTGAATTACTTAAATAACATGCTTATTATTTATTACATGATCATTCATCATCATCAGTGGTTAAGTCAGAGCAACAGAAGGAAAAGAATTACTTGTACAAGAGGTGCTCGAAAAGTCAAGTGCTCAAAACGAATCTTTGAACTTTATCGTCAGACTAATTCTTATACGATTATTACATTTATTACTTTTGCTTCTTCACTTGAGTCGCAAAAAAAAAAGAATCCATTTTTTCGCTGAACTTTCTCCTTCAAAAATTGAATGCATATAAAAATCTGCTACTACTTTTAATGCACTTGTTAATAATCGGCTGACTGACTGACTGATTGCTCCTGTTGCGATGCTGAAAATGACATGGTTTTTGCGGCTTCATAATAATCATAATGACTGGCTTCATTTAATCATCATAAATCACACTAATGACTGACAAAGCAGCAAAAGTTCAGTAGGCATATGCATTCATTCATATGTTTAAGCGAGTTTTTGCAAGAGATACAATTTTTGTTGTTTGCGGTCGCTGAGAGAAGTCGTGAACTATGCGATTATAGAAATAAGAAATAGAAATGCGACTCTTTCTCGTGAGTGTGTTTGCGTAGAACAAGATTGCATATTTTATGCTTCTTTAAAAGATAAATCGGAAACCTGTTTCTTCTCAACAGAAATGGAAAGGAAGCTAATCACTGTTTTTTTTCTTTATTTCTGTGTTGCAGGATTTTAAAGTGAAATGGTGATGCAGCAGCAGTGTAAAGCCTATCAACCCCCACGGAAGGAAATTAAGGACCATGCCCGCAGCCAGTAGCCCGACTAAATTAGGCCAAGAGATTCACGCAGCATAACTGTAACATCCTAACGAATACCAAAAAAGGAGATATTTTTGTCAAAAGAAGAGAAAAAATGAGGCTGTTCAATAGACGAAAGGATTTACAGCATTGTACCTCCTTCGACGATCCACGTCTTGTGGGAATGTCACCCTTAAAGCCGATTGATGAGTCCCACGGTACCGAATATAAATCCTTGGCGGTGATGACAGAATCCATGGAGAATGTATACTTTGGTGAGGAAGATGAGGGCCAGGATGAGAATACTCTTCGAAGGAATAAGCATGTGAGAAGGAGCAGCAGCTTTATGGTGAACGGAGGAAAGCGACCATTCCAAACAAAGCATGTTCCAATGTACCTGCCGCAAAAACCGCAGAATGAGGAAGATGCTGGCTCTCCCATGAGGAAAGATTCTGGAAGCAGCTTGTCAACTTGGAGTAGGAGAGTTAGTGTTACCTGGGATAACATACGAAGGTCTGAATCCACAGAGGGGTTCTTTGGTTCTACCGGGACGTTGAACAGAAAGAAGACTTTGCATATTCAGCCTGCTGAGAAACAGCAGCAGTCAACGGAATCTTTGCGGTCGTCTACGACAAAGTTGGCGGAGAAGGTGCTCGCGTACAGGGAGAGGTTTCAGACTTTGAGGGGATCCAATGCTTTAAAGAGTGAAAGAGAGGACACAAACCCGAAGATTGGAAACACTCCGCTTGCACCAAGAAAATTGGGAAGAGTTCAGAATCTTCGGTTGTTGCTAAGTAGAAGCAGAAAGTTGTCCAGTAATCATGGCAGCAGTAATTCCAAAGTGGATAAGGGGACGGATACAGAAGATCTTGATTCCATGTATGGTTCTAACACAGCTGTCGGTGGAGGAGATGGAGGCGATCGACATGAGGACGACGAGGAATTCATGATTTCAAGAAGATCATTCCCACATTCCAGCATTTCCGCGAGCCACATTCCAAGTCAGAGTACGTATGATCCGTATCCGGAAGAATATTTTTCGCTGATAAATCCCTGCACCAGCGACGGTGCTGGTCACCAGCGACGTTGTTCTATAGTGGATAATGGCGCAAATGATTTTAGAAGTTTCGACCCCTACTTCTTAATGATGAAGACTACAAGTTGTGACAATCTTTCGACAATTTCTGGTACAAGCAGTGGTGGCGGCGGAAGATCTCACGGCCTTCACAAGTCCACCTCCACAGATACGGTGATTACATCATCTTCTTCCAGCTCTTCATCATCATCCTCCGCATCTGCAACAGCTCCAGCAGTTAAACGTTCTTCTTTCCCATATGCGTACATCCGGTCAAAGTTAACTGCTCTCCCAGAGGAACCTCAAGGAAATCAGAGTCCCGTTCCAAGAAGTCTTCAGCCACATCACAATGTTGAGGATGAGGCTTCCAGAAAGATTCCGCGGAGGTCGCAGTCACACAGAAATCCTGCTAACACAAGTGCCGGTCATAGCAACAGCATGGGTAACCTCCATTCTATCCGATCAAATGCAGCTACATGCCCAACTGTTACCAAAGATGAGGAGTATGGCGTAGAGGAGATTCTCCAGCCTCTACAAAGTTTACCGTATGGAGGACCAGAACCCCCTTTGTCTTTAGCGCGTCGTCGTCCTTGCAGTATTGCTTGTCCCCCAGGTCAACGCATGTTTGATCCCCTCACCGAAGTCAGAATCGATCTTATACATGGCACGCCACCAGATGCCGACCACTTTGACAAGGTGTCATTGAATTCTTCTTCTGGTGGTGAGAGTCACAGCAGCCCCCGAATGGGATCAAGTGGATGGGGTCTTGGTCATGTTCACGGTGACAGCCGACGAAGTTTTTCGAACGGAGATATTCGAAACAAAAATCGTAGCCACAATCACCGTGGCAGCAGTACAGAAGTGAGCAGTAGTGGCTACGACAGCGACTCCACAAGAAACACTGGAAACGAGTCGCCTCACCCTACAGTTCCCAAGAAGCAGCCCACTGAACCATCTGTCCCACCACCCCCTCCTCATCGAGCTTTAATTGACCACCGACGTTCTTTTGATACTGTATCCACATTATCTTCCGGCGTCGTAGACTCTTCTTCTAGTGGCGCATCATCCCCAACGCATTCGTCGGGTGAAGGGTCTTCCAATTATGGTCCCCTCGCCTACGTTACACTAGCCCGAAAACCTGAACAACGACGCAAAACAAGTAACCCTAATAATATGACTAACCCTAAAAACTTTACCACTTCCACCGCCACCGGTTCCATCGTTATCTTTGCAAGCAGTGGCACACTTGGCACTCGAGCAGTCAAAAGTACCACGTTACCCCGCCGAAGTCAAAGCATTTCTTGCATTACCACAACATCAACAGCATCATCTTCCTTATCGACATCAAAAAATTTGCCTCTACCCCCAGCAGTCAAGAAAAGGCAAAGAAAAGGAAGCATTGACTCTTCCACCGGGATTGGCGGAGGAGCTCATGAACTGACACGTCGAAGCACTGCAGCCCGTACCAGAACGCAATCCCTCTGCTTGTCCATCTTCTCCATCAAGTTTGAGAAGGGCCCGACAAAAAAGAGCCTTGGATTTTCCGTTGTGGGAGGGAAGGATTCACCAAAAGGCAGCATGGGTATTTTCATCAAAAGAATATTTCCCTATGGACAAGCCAGTGAAGAAGGGAATCTCACAGAAGGCAAGTATTCATCCTTTTTCAAATTTTAGTACAAAAAGTTATCAAATAGAGAAACCATTCATTATGCATATCACGTTTATTCTTTGCTTTTCAGGAGATGAGATTCTTTCTGTGAATGGACAATCTCTTTCGAATGCAACGCACACCGATGCTTTGAACATTTTCAAGGGGATCAAAAGTGGAGAAGTTGTTTTGCAGGTGGCGCGCAGGGAGAAAGTTGAATGAGCAAAATGCAAACTCACCTCCGCCGTTTGTCATCGTCATCAGTACAAAGGAAACGAGTGTACCAAAAATATAT
>JAQIXW010002749.1:0-14604 GCA_034700685.1 Willowsia buskii | reverse complement strand
CAAGTAACAGGGAGGCAGTTATAAGGCATCGCCGTTTGCGGCAATAAAAACGATGTTATAAATGCATATTGGTTTTGCGCCAAAGTAATTTATGGCTATTTCCGCTTTAATAACAATTTTTAATAAAGCTCAGGCGGCCAGGATATTGGCAAGGAATAGACCAGGTGGTAAGATCTGGAACTCATTTTTATGAATGAAGTTAAGCCATAACATTTATTTAGCCAATACTACTTGGAACCGTGCACCAGAAGGCATTATGATTATGATAGCTCGCTGTTCTGTAAGATTAGTAATTAGATTGTGCTTGCTTTAATTTAGAATCCATCAAGAGAAGGTTACGACAAAGCGAAGCAAATTTACAAAATATATTAAAAATTTCAAGCTTTAGACCGTAGTTAATTGCAGGAGAGATCCGTTAAAGCAAATAATAAATATGAAATATCAAGTTTTTACTAAATTTTTGATCATTTGTAAGAGAATAGTAAATTATATGTATATACAACGCCAATGCAGAGGCATGTCACAACATAATATTAAGAAGATGCATTTTTATTTTCACAATGCTCCTTGTCTATTGTCGTTTTGCACATCGACACATCCATGAGAGAGAATTGCTGTCAAGTTGCAGGAAAAATCCATGCTTACTCCAAAGGTTTAAAACTTCGTCGTGACTTTAAGCACATTGTGTTACGTCATCACTAGACTACTCACACACCGCATTTTCATGGGTTTTAATTTGATACACCGAATGTAACCGTACTTAAACCACAACAGGATATGGTTTACGCTTGCTTATATATTTCAGTATTATCTAAGTTTTAGGTACAATGAACTTATTAGTACGAGTTCGATATAGTATTCATAAATAATAAACACTGCTGAGCACATCATATTTTATTGAACTCCAACAAACAAAAGCAGCAGCCACAGGAAGAAGCTTGACCAAAATCATCATTAAAACCAAAGCCGCAATGCAAAGTATTGGAAAAGAAAATGACAGCATAAGCATTTGCTTGACGCTGCTGATGATGATCAGGAAAAGCAACAGCCTCAGTTTCACTGACTATACATGAGTAAAAAGTGAACTCTTCTGACGATTACAAATGGAAGTACAGACAAGTATCCCGAAGATATTTCCAATTCATTGATTATTCTGCCAATCCCTCATGAATTACACAAACCCTGTCTCTTCTGACATTTTTTTTCAATAGAGCCTTCTCCACTGTCACTCACATCGGTGAAGGCAGAAGAAAGAGAAAATCTCGCATTTCTCACATAAATATTTTTATTGATCATCATGCCATTCGTTTTCTGCTATCAAACCAACCATAAAGTATATAATTCTTTCTTGACCAGAGTAATAAAACAGGTGGAATTGCGGAAGATAACGATAATATTGAAAATAGTATTGCCTGCTTTGAGTTTTGACAAGCGATTAACTCCCAGCAATAAAAATATGCAGTTGCAATTTTATGATGCAACGATGATGATTACAATAAAACTATGTACATAATGCATTCATATTTGTTTTCATGCAAATCAACACAACAAAAGAAATAGATTCATGCAAGATTTTGTTACGAATGATTGTTTTTGCGATTTCCCGTGATGGTAAACAAACGTAATCTCATACGTGGTTTTAAGAGCATTTTATCCATACCGTTTGAGTATGTATATCCTAATCCTCATTATCATCATAAGTGCAGTGAGAAGCTTTAAGACTCGGGTACTGATATACGGCCAGTTTGGTTTGATTTCTGTTTCACTTTATAAAGCAACTTGCCTTAGCTGGGGTGTAATTTGAAACCTCAAATCCATTTTCCCAACCGTTGTGCTTGTGTGTGCAGTTGTTGTTGATCTCTTCATTACGAGCTATTATGGGGTTGCTGAATTATTTATTCTTTTTTTCTTCATCTTGACTACTTTTACTCAACCAAACCACACCACCACCACCACCACCACCATATGTACACACACAATGCACTTTCATGCTTTAAGCATTTTCACAAATCTTTCTTCTTGACTTGACTTGCCCTTGCCTGATAGCTCCTCATCATTCCTTTCGTGAAGCATCCCGAGCGGAGAAAAAATGTATGAAGAAGAGAGCCATGCAGACAATCTCTTCTCTTTGTGGTTCGCGTGTATTCTCACAGCAAGTGAATCAGCAAGTCACTAGTCACTCAGCAAGTTGGATGGTTTTTTGGAACGAAAAAAGCGAAACCGGTTTTAGCTCGGTCTCTTCTGATTTCTTTTTTCTCTCTATGTATGCTTAAGAGTTCCTTCAAGACTAGATCACAAGCTCTCATAATTTTTCCTCTTCAGAAAATGTATACAAATATAAAAGGTAATTCTCCCTTTGTGTTTTGTTTGTATACACAGTACATGGATAACCAGCTATTAATGTAATGGATACTATAATTGCTGAGCTTTGTCTTAATAGCGCTATGTACATATTCACTTTACTGTGTGTACCTGCTGGACAGCAACAATGATGTAACCTGTCTTTCAGTTTTATACCTCACGACAGTCTACATGGGTAAGGCTTGCCCGTCTGTTGCATAAAAAAAGTATTTCTCCACTGGTCAGTGTCGTGTCGTCTACCTTTTATCGGGGATGAGAAATGCAAACATTTTATTTTATCTTGAGGCGCAACTCTTGTCTTCTCTTTTACGTCCGTTCAACAGTGTTTAAAAGTAATTCTTTTTTTTTTTACAAAACACATGACATTTAGCAGCACATAAATTCACGAAGGAACGTTGCTGAAAACAGCAATTTCATTTAGGCATGCAATATTCTCTCTCCTTCTATTTACTTTACGATGACATACAAGACATGGTACTACACATCAAGACACATTATTATCGCAAAAAGCATGATTGTCCTCTTTAGATAAACTGTTTACATTGCATAAATTTTAGATTTTATGTCAGAATTTTTGCATGCATGTCGTGCGGTTGTTTGTATGCAGTAGTGTGCAAGAAGTGCAAAACTAGTGATCATATCGCATGAGTACCACTCGATAAAGAGTTATTTATAAATGTGGAAATTTACCTACAAGAACATGCTTATTATGCTGTTTTAAAACTACAATGTTAAGAAAAGCGCAGAATAATTTCTTCATTTAACGAGCATCAGATTGCAACAAAACATGTTCCGGCCATAACGTCATATTACTTTTGCCATTGGACAGACGGTTTTCTGAACAAAGTAAAACAAGTTCAGATAACTATTTCTAGTCTGAGAGAAGCTAGAAAAAAAATGAGTTGGCAACTATTTTCTTCAATGCTGAGCACAGTAGCACTTAAAATGGGATTTTGATAGGCCACCACTACTGCAGCGTGTTCGGCAGAAAGACAAGACAACTAGGAGAAAAGAGAATTAATCGCCAATTTCATTTATATAAATATGTCGCAATGAGCTTCCATTTATATCTACAATAAGTATATGTATGCATTAAGAATTAATAGAAAAGTTGATTGCAGCTGTTTCAATAACATATTTCTTACTTCCCACCTGCGAGATATTTTGAGAATGAAAGCTTCCACAATCAAGAAAAAGCTACTTTGCAACTTTACAACCAAAGGAGTGCCTTAGGCAGGTTTAGAATTATAGCGGGCTGAACTATTTCAATAAAATCGGAATCAAGTTTTTTGTAATAAAAATATTCAATAACGAGAGATCCACTTGAATATGTATCCTTTGTTATAAAGCTTCCGTTTACTTTCTGACCATTTTTAAGTGCATTTTTATCACAGCTGTCGATTACGCAGCCAACTAATCAGTTTAATGATTATGATAATTGCAGCAGCTTGGCATACTGTCTTTCCCACGTTGTTTATTACTGCATTACGCTTTCCTTAGATGCTATACTTCTGACTTTCAACAGTTCAAGCTTCTGTTGATGAGCTATTCAGAATAATGTATTGCAAACGAATTTGTCATTCTTACTTGGCCTCCCACGAAGTTGTTAGCGCCATTTGAGAAAGGGAAGATACAAAGTGTACTTTCAGGAAATCATACATTGATGTCGCCTATCCCAACAACTTATCTCAAAACCAGATCAAAATGCTTCTTCTGGTCACAAAACATGTAAGCTATAGGGTTTTGCAGGCAAGCAAACAAGCAATTTGATAGGGCTTAACAAATATTTATGATTTACAATTAGTAAATTAGGATATTAGTAAATGTTTTTATCAATTAAATGAAGCCTCTAGAAACGATCCAAGAACAAGTGTTCTTAATCAAAGTAGGCACAACTTTTCATACTTTTCGTTTCTTGATTGGATGCGACTCGTTTTTTCGAAAGTAAAAAAATCAGTGTTAGCAGTTCATATAGAAAATTATATCTTGTCCTAGATTCAGCCACCCAATTTTTATTTTTTTGATTTGTTTTCAATTTGTGTGGTATAAGTAAACACGTATACGTCTTTTTCAACGCGTATATTATTTACGATGAAATGATTTCGCAATACAAATATGATATTGAATTGTTCATGTTCTCTAAAAAAAAAACGCCAAGTTTAGTTTACGAGAAATTCAGAAAACGGCAACATAAATGTGAGTTCGATGTGCCGAAAAATTATATTTATCACTTCCATTCTCCAAAAATGCTTCTGGCAATTTAAGTGTTCCACCAAGTTTACAACTTTTGCTTGTTCACAAAATAATATATAACTTAATTTGCATGAAACAAGAGCACCTATGAATTGAACAGCCAATGTGTAGCATACAATAGGAAAAAAGAAATAAGACAAGGTTCCAAAACTGGCTTTGCCTGTAGCTAACAAAAAAAAAGTGACTATTGTTTACAATTCTATCTCCCAAAACTAACCTTTTTTATCAAAGGAAAGGCTAATGAAAAACTTATGAATTATAGCTGGATAAAACATATGAATCTATTGGTACTTTCTAGTAATCACAAAATTAGAAAAATATTCAACTCACCAAAGAATGTTTACGAAGGTAAACTATTGAGTCATGAAAGCAATGCTATGAATCTGAATCTGCGAGTAAGGTAAATAATTGCCATGCGTGTACAAAATTAAGCTGCCAAGTTAATCATTAAGCCTGAGGGTTCAGTTTGCCACTTTTTGTGCAGTAGGAAGTGGCAAGTGGCAACACAAGCAAAAAACTCAACACATCGCCCAAACACCAGAAAACTCACCGGACACAACAATCAGTTCTTTGCAGTATCTATGCCCTATGACTATGGTGAAGCAGCAGTTTGGACGGTTCAGAAAAAATGTTCTCTTCGAATAGTAATGTTGACAAGCAATGATTCACATACCGAAAATGAAAACAATCACAGAACTAAAACCTTTCAAACAAACCCAGAGTAATTCCCCTCCCCATATAAAGAAGCATGCATGGATAAACTTCTATTGTATTAATGAGATAAGAAAGTCGTTACCTACATATCCCCACTAACGTATTTTGTGTGCAGTTAGCTACAGAAATGATCACAAGCTTCAGCGTATTTATTATAAACCTAAGGTACATTATACATAATTACATACTTTATTATTTTTAGGACTAGGTACGTATGTATGCTTTTGAAGTGTCTTAAACAAGCCATTTCAATGAAAGTACATATTATATATTGCTTTAAATCACATATCAACCATGCACTGCATACATTTATACATTCAAGTAAAATAAAATATTATGCCACCTACTAGTGTAAAATTGAATTATCTAGAAAAAATTAGATACCTATTTTATATGGGAGTTGTCTTTGTCAATTGTTCTAATGTCTATTTAAAAATTTGAAAAAGAAATTGTCAGTAGAAAAATTCGGTCTGGCAAGTTTTGAGCTTGAAAGGAACAAAAGCTTGAATAAAAAAGTAATTCTTCTCCAAAGCACTAAGGAAGAAAAGTTACCCACACATCTTCAGTCAAGCCAGAAAAATATATTATTAAAATATGGTTGGTAAACGTATACCATAACGTATGTAATCTGTCAAAATCAGCTTTGGCTTGTAAGCGAAAACTCAGGAAACATGTTTGGTAAATCATAACTTCATAGATTGATACATTCACGCTGTCATTCTGTCAATTAAAATGTTTTCTATTTTAATTTTACAAGAGGCACAACTCCTTCGCTCACTCATGACATATACATCAGCTAATTTATTATTTTCCCTTGAAAAATCATCATTATCCTATAACCTGAGTTTATTTGTTTGGTAGAGCACCCTTCACCCTAGAAAAACAGTAAGTCAAGCATGTGCTGCTTCCAGCCTCTTCAAAACCCTAGACAAATAGACAAGTGCATTAATTTCACTTCAAAATCCTCCGGATTTGTTGTACACAATAAACGAACCATCTAACATTTCTCGTTGTTGTTGGCTTGTACTTGACTATTCGTCATATTTGCTTGTGTATATTGGTTCGATACGTAAACTTACTAGATATGCCTTCTCCTGAAAATCTGAAATGCTTTTTGTTGTCTACCAAGATAACAACATTATAGGATGAAGCTGAATCAATGGCAAATGACAGGGGGCAGAGAGATGTGTTTTGTAAAAATGCTTGTTACTGCTCCTATTATTACTTCAGAATGAGGATGATGACGATGTGATGTACACAGTAAAACCATCATAAATACCCCTGGGGCGAGTAAAAGGTAACTGGCTTTAGAATCAAATTTCAAAAACCTTTATAATATACAGCCTGTCTCCACGTTTGTAACGCATCACTCAATATCTGAACTTATCATCAACTCCGGATCAACATCACCGAGAGAAAATAATACTATTTCTCCGAACAACTCATCCTCAGTTCACAACTTGCACAGGGAGCATCTAGTATCCACATTGTGCAGACATGGGCCAACTTATTTCCCTATGGATCCTGTATTCTCTACCTTTACCATAATGTGGTGCTGTCGCTGGACAATAACTTTTGGTATTTCAATCATATTACAGAATCAAAACTTGCTCCTTTCCCTTTTTGTTATTTCACGTACTTCCTAGAAGCCAGCCATAATTCCTAATCACAGCATGTCAGTCAGTCAGTTGAGCCAGAGAGTATGCATTTTGTGCAAAATACAATGCCCTCTCTATCTCTCCCGATTATTGCCTTCTACAACATGGAACACTAGTCAAGTACAAGAACACATCCTCCTAATATTCCCCGTCATTCACATTTCTCAGTGAAGCATGCATTCATTAGCCCTCTCTCAATCTCTTTTCATGACTTGATGATGAAAGTATAAAATATATTTTACGTGGGATCACCGAAGGGCTCAAAAAAGGTTCGTGTCAGAAACACTGCAATGGATGTATGGACGGTAGAATGGTGGTGGCGAAGTGATGATAGCATAGTGGTTCCTCTAGTTCGACAAAAGTAGATGCCCATCACAACATAATAATAATAATAATACAAAGAAGAAAAACCACGAATGGAGCATGTAATGCTCAACAGGATCGAACAATACATGCATGCATTAGATTGGATTGGGATTTTCATTATTACGCGACGCGCACGACGAGAAGCAGAGTGAGAAAGAGAGAGCGTGTGTGCTGGAGTCTGTACAATAACTTATTGTTATTATATTTTGTGCGATTTTCTATTTAATCCCACTACTAACTAAAGTAGCTTCATAGCATTATTTGAATACGATGCCTTCGGTCGTCTGCAATCTAAAGATATCTATATATAAGTCTATAGGTTAAACTCTGGCTCCTAAGAACTTGGTATTATTGCAACTATGCTAATATACGTGACTTAATTCCACTAGCAGCCATATCGTAGTACACAACCCTGCCCATTGTATAAATTTTGCTGTATTATTCAGGGTCGTAATTATTATGGTTTTTGCCCCTTAATGGGATTACCCGAGTAATAATACAGTGAGGGAAATGCTTCGACGTAGTGATGTTGTAAAATGAATTTGTTGAAGAGAAAACATGCTATTATAAAATTGTGCATTGTGTGAGTAGACATGTATACCTATGCATGCAGGGAAATGGTGAGGGAATAGTCATTGTGATTGTGTGTATAGCACTTCAGTGAAATATATCATTCTTGGTACACTAGTTATAATAGTAACTTTTGAACCCTCGCACCTCATTTAGATGATTCATGGAGAACATCGACATGACTATAACTGCAACAATAATCATTACAGCAAAGTACCTCTCAATGGACCTCTAATCCTACAAATGTTATTGCGCTTTTGCACATGTTTTTTTCTTCTCTTTCTGTGCCATGCCGTTAGCCTTAATACTCATTGTTACAATGTTCTCGAGTGCTTGTTTCACATTGTTTTCGTGCTCTTAATAATGGAACTGTCCTCTTTTTAATTAAGTAATTATACTAGTTTTATTATTTGGGACAATAGCAGATTATTTTTTACTGCTTTATTTTTACTTTTCCCTGCAAAAATCAACTGGAATGTGCCTGTGAAAATATAGGGCTTGATGCAATAACAATCTATTATGATATTTTATTGCTCAGCGGAAATTAAAAACAATTTCGTTCTTCGATTTCACTGCCCACTCATTCTCAATCTGCACGTAAGGTATATCTTTTAAATTACAGAGTATCCACCCACACTTTTATTTCTGTTTGGTATTCTCTGTGAAAGCAGTACCCTAATGCTTAATACTTCCTGTCGTACACCCTCTTAGACAGTCATCTTGATATCATCATCTCATATCTCATCGGTGCACTATACACATTCAAGCATTCTCGATGGATCCAACACGTAGAAAAATTCTAAATCTTTTCAACATTTTACTGCACTTCACTTGTCTTTTCTTTGGTCCATTTTCTTTCTTTTTTCTGTTCACTTTCCTCCCTCCTTTTGTTTCATTCTTCAGGCGTCTTTCGGGACTTTCAATCCGGAAGAGCTAACTACACGGCTGGGGTGTTTGGAAAAAATAGCATTAGGCACGTTCTAAAAACTTTCTCTTTTCGCCGTCTTGAACCATACACCATTATCATCACATGAAGTAAGAAGAGTATCCCTGAAACTCCCCAAGTAAAAAGTCAATTTCTAGGATGCACCGCCAATTCATTGCATCAGCATTCATCCTAAGAAAGTTTCCTCTCTTTTCCCTCTTACCAGTTCAAAGTAACGAAAACACAAGGACAAGAGAGGAGGAGAAAGAATGTTGTTGCACACTTGAGTCTCATCCCAGCTTTCTATAGTCCTCACAACGCACAAATGCAACTATATATGAAAATATTACATGCTTTCCTCTTCTTTAGCTTTTTATTCCCTCGCTTTTGACTCGTTAGTGCATTTCCTTTGAGAAATAAGTAATCGTCTGATGCGTTTCTTGTGTACACATATATGACCATACATGGTCTTTTATAGACCCACTCATTCACAACCAAACAACTTTACTGACATCATCTCTCACTTCTTTGCTCCCACTTTCTTTGCCACGGCCTTGGTCTAGGTATCTCAAGTTTTTTTTGTCGAAAACACGCAGCAGTAAAGTATCTGGCAACAACGGTGCAACAAGGCAGGCAAGAGAAAGAGCACATTCACTTATTCAAGCGTTTACCGCAATGCATCACATGAAAAATAAAAAAGTATAATAGCAGTTACAGTTTAACTGTCCTTTCGTGCCATTATGATTATAGTTGTAGTTGCACCACCACCACCATGTGAGCTGTTGTTGTTATTGTTGTTGTCTTTCCTGTAATGGTGGGCCTATTCATAATCATTCTCTAAAGAGGTTGAGATGGAGCCGGAGGAAAGCCATAATATTATCTGTGAAGATGTGCCATTATATACCCCTCAGATGCTACTGATGATCATCATGATCATGCTGACAACGTTTCTGGTAGACTTTGTAAAGACAGCGGCATGAAAAGGGTAGCCCCATGCCATCATGAAATGATATGATCACGTTCATACTGCATCTGATGATAATCACGATGATGATACTAATGCTTGTGCTCTTTTTCTTCCAGCTGGTAAATTGCCTCTGTGCACATCAGCCAAGTACACACTTCTTTCTCCTTCCTCTTTCCTTCGTTTTTCTCCCTTTGAGAGTATTCTTGGGCTGCCAGATCGTTATAAATGGGGGTGGCGGGAGGGTCTACAAACTCGTCTTTTTAAGATCTTGAAAAGCAACTTTTTTTGTCTTTGTGTACCAAATGTCTATACAGAATAGTGTGTAAGGAAGGATGTGGCCCTGGCAGTGAAAGTAAAATGCATTTCCCTTGTCTCTTTACATTTTTCTAAGATCAAGATAGTTTCTGTTCTGAAATGAAAATAAAATGGTAACTATACTATACCTAGCCAAGGATGACTGAAGGGGGTTTAGTGAAAGAGATTGGGATAAGGTACGCAGTGCAATGTAAACATTACTTTATGTAATATCTGTATGAGTGCCTAGTTTTTATAGCATCTTTTTTTCTTCCCTTTTGCACAAAAAGTCATTTGTGTCCTACAACGCACAGCGGGGTGTCTCCATTTGAAAAGGAAATAAGAGGAAACCGGTGATATGCCATGCCGTTGGTGATCCGTTCTTTGATTTTTTTCTTCTGGAAATGCACTTTTCACAACTAACTTTTCAAATTTCATGTAGTTTTTCTAACTTCTGTTTGGTCTGTTTTATGCTGGAATGCAATGGGGTTTCCTTTTCAGTCCAAAAGCCGTCTAGACTAGACCATTTTCAATGCGCCACACAAACCGTTTATCATTTAAAAAGGGAATTCCTAAAATTTTGCAAAAGGTGTATTCTGTATTTATAGCATTACAAGGACCATTGAATATCATTCTTTGCTTCCAGAAAATGTTGATTTTTCCCATTTAAAATTGCTCTCTCCGCTCATAAGCGGAAATGCACATAAATTTTTCTACCTCTCACAGCTCACCCAGTAATTTAAGCATTCCGTGTCCCGTACATTCCCAGTGTTTTTTGTTATACATGGAAAATTCAAGAAAATAAGGATCCTTAGCAGGAAAGAAAGTGAAAACCCATCAGCGTCATCGAGAATGAGGAAAGGAAGTCGTTTGTTAGGTTTTTCTGCTTTCCTCAGTGGAAATACAATTTTGTATTTTATATTTTACTGCTGCCAGTATCCATTCTGTTCAAAGCTTGTGTACCTTTGATTAGCAGAACTTGCATTTGCAAATCCTGTTAAAGGTTTAGAGACGTATAGGCTTTCAAAACCAAACTGCTGAGTACTGAAAAAGAAGGAAGGAGGAGAGGAATACAAAAAATGTACAAATAGTCGACCTTACCATAATGATCACATCACCATCATCATCAAGTCTCACAATAATCTATTGTGGTAGGAGCCTTGTAAAGATACTGGTAGTGTTTTCCAAACTCTACTCCCACTATTTTTTCTCTCCGACGTTTTTTTTTACTATTTCGTTTTTACATTGCCCAAATCCCCGTATCTCATGAAACTCGTGCAGATCATACACAAATTTTGAGAAAGGTGAAGGCTGAGGGTTTTGTGCGTTATACCTCCAAGCAATATATATATATCTTCTGTGTTGTTAGGCTAATAATAAATAAAGGCAGTTTTTTGCTTCTCTTCCTATTTGGCGTATTCATTTTCTTCGTTTTACCTTGGCATTACACATTACAATGCAGTTGGTAGGCATCAGACTACCGCACCGGCACCGGAGAGAAAATAAACTTCTTCTGAAAAGAGAGGTCATTTAGTCAGAGCTTTCCATTCAGCCAGATTACGAAAATGTGGCTCCTTCTGTTGTCTACAGGAAAGCTTGAAAATAGATGTACAGCCTCATCATGAAAAACCGGAATTGGAGTCCCAAAGGAAACTAGAATGAAAGAAAAATAGGTACGAACGCGCTACCTTCTACAACCGGCTGTACTATTTTTGGGATACTTTTAGCTAGTGATTGTATAACAGCTCTCTAAACCAAATATAACGTAGCATGCATGAATATATACTGGAGAACAATGTCTTATCCTAAAACAGTAGGAGTTGGAGGAGTACGTACTGGTACAAAAAGAAAACGCAATGGTGTGTCGGTCTTTTACTTCCTTTTATACTTTCCTAGACGACATCCTTCTCACGAGTAGTTTCGTATAGCGCTGCTGCGTGAGTGTCGTATTTACCCAATGGCCTTGGCAAGGCAAATAAAACCTCCTCTATTTCTTCAAACGACCATCATTCTTGTTGCAGTCATATCCATTAGGGACTTTAAGATTCTTTTCAAAAGAAAGAATGGTAAAAAATAGAAACTGAAAGTACACTTAATTTATTTGTAAGCTTTGTCTTTGAGTGTATATAAAAAGGTAAAATGTTGCTTTTGTGCCTTCCTTTGTGCCATTTTTAGAGAATGACGCAGGAGACAGGTTTTCGTTTCAGTGGCATGGTGCAGCTAATATAAGGTTTTGGATCATCAAGCATGCTTTAGCATTTCTTCCTGAAAACTTAAAAATTTATTAACATGTGAGGATACAAGCAGAAGGTTGAGACACATTTGAATGTTTACTGTCTGTGGTTGAGGTGGGGCAGGCCACTTCAATCAGAAAATTTGTCAACTTAATGGAATAAGAACACATACATAGGTAAGCAATTCTTCGTTTAAGATTGCTAATTTGCATTGCTACATTGCTCATTTTGACTGGTCTACAGTCAAAATGTATCTCAAGAGGCATCAGAAAATGGCTCCAGATTAAGCGGTGACTGGATCTTCCTTAATGCATACCTGCATGCATCTAAAATAGCCCTGGCTTTTTGTTTAGGCTCAATTAGTCGAAGGTAACAAAGAGACCGTAGCTTCACTTTGGCTATACAGTATTTGTAAAGAAACTTTTAAAGAGTGTATGACGACAAAGTTCTAAAATGAATGCTTATTCTTTTCTGGCGGACGCTACATTAAATGGCTAGGATAGTCCATACAGATAGAGTATAATGGTTTAGTGGCTTCAGTGCGCGTAAAACTTTATTCATTTCATTCAACTTAAATTCTATAGCACTGTATATTAAACTATACTTATAGTTGTTACGGATGCTATTGTATTTCAAACAAAACTGAGAAAAGAATAGAGGCGTAGCACAGTAAGTACGCCATATTCATGTATAATGCACATCCCCATCATCATCTATGTATGTGTACAGCTTAGCCGAAAAATAAGAAATAAAAGCTAGGACTCTCCTTCGTTCTTAGAAGAGTTCACAAAACACACACGGAAATGGTCCAGGAAAGAAAGATTCATGAATGAATGAGGAAGAAATTCAATGAAAGTTTCATGGAAAGTTGGAACTTACTTTGTGTATCTCTGTAACTCCAACTGAATTCATGCACTGTACATCCGTTCCTACTATACACTTCTATATGACTATGTAATGTCGCACAGTAGTCCCATGCGAAATTGTTGAGCTCTCTCTTCTGAATGCTTGTTATTCTATGGCTGTTAAAATTTGCTTAAATTTCTACTTAATTGAGTCACCAGTAGTGTATTTTGTTTCAGGAGTGTGTCCTCCCAGAACTCATAAAATTCTCCTTTATATTTATAGCAGCTCTTTGGAGAACCACAAAAGAATGATCCACCATCATACAACCAACAGCTACATACATCCACCTAAGGAAAATGCTATTGAGGCATGAGGCAGTTTTGAGATTCTAAAGCACACACTTCACTATTCATGTACGAAATCCACATACATATCGTTTTGCCAATTTGTGGTACTACTATATTTTTACCTACTTTACAAATAGAAGAAGTTCCATAACATTCTAAAAACATTAAACTATGCATACTACTAGCATGCCTATATTGACGTTACCACAACTTCGTCTATTTATATATTGGTTGTACAGACCGAGGTTGAGCCCAAAGTTAAACTGTGCCAAAGTTTATGTCATGTTATGACTGGCTTAACTTTGAGGTATTATATGAATACCTAAACTTAACTTACTTTTCTTTTGAATACCACCATCATTGTCGTCAGGAAAAGAAACTGCTTAAGAGTATTCTTCCAGTTGTACCATTTCCTCTGGAACTGGAAGCATTAACTAAAAGAAGAAGAAGAAAATACTTTTTTTCTGCTTTCCCTGCTAAACTCATAATAACACTAAGGATTTAATAAATCTGGTCTTCAAGTGATTTCGAATGGGGAGCACATCTGGCTACCTACATGAACGCATATACACAGACAATTTTAATGCCACAAAATGCAATGCACAAGTTGGCTAAGAAATACCAAAAGAATTGCTCGTGGCGAGCGGGTGTTATCCATATAAGAGCCAAGAAAACGTCTATATGTGGTGGATTTCTGCATAATATTATCAACTTCGTATACAAAAAAATGCCAAATCCAGTTTGCTACTGGCATTTGGCACCATAAAAACGGCTTGCCTCGAAGAAGGCAGAAAAGAGTTTTGAGTCATTTTGGTGAGAATAAGGAAAGCGATCCTAAGAGCTTATTCGGGAACTCCTTTTATGCCTAAGCCAATAGTAATTTTTACTACTGTGTTTGCCAACCCAGAAAAAGTACTTTGGAATTGAATTTTATTCACATGCCTACATGATGTCTGTGTACACACATAAAAAGGCTCAAACGAGCGCGTTATAATATATAGTCTTACAGCAAAACAATATAACCTTACATGTGATGCACCCACTAAGAAAGAGAAAGGAGAAAGTTTTT
>JAQIXW010002748.1:0-14619 GCA_034700685.1 Willowsia buskii | reverse complement strand
AGTTGCATATCAACTTGTGAGTGCATCGTGTCCTCCATGATTGGCAGATTCACTGTGGGCTTATCTCCATCACCTCCAATTACACGTGTTATTATTGGCAGGTAGAAATTCCGTTCACTCACACAATACCGGCCACTGAACTTTCTTAATTCTCTTTCTCATACTAACGAAAATCAACTTTAGATTAGGCAGGGATTTTCAATTTCATTTTATTAATCAGATGAACCATTTGCCACAGGTTGAGCTTATCAGTCATCACCTAGCTCACGTTATCATTTTGGAGGTAGACGGGGCACAACCTTGCTGTAATTCTGCATCCCGATATTTTTTTAGCACGGACCAATTTCTCTACTGCAAAGCGCCACTTCTTACCACCACAACACGACGCTTATTCGGTTATCATCTTAATGATAGTCACTCTTCTCGTCACAGCTCAAAATATTAATTACAAAGTAGATATCTCACACTTGTTAAAAAATCAGTGCCGCCTAATTAAATTCAACTCCGGTTATTTTTTATTCCAAGATATTGGTACTTTATGTTTGCTAGATCGCATACCGTTCAGTTCTTCATGACTAAAGAATATTCGATTATTTTAAATCATTGAAAGTATTATCTAATTAGAATTCAGCCTTGTGTCCATCTTATTAATAGTCGTGACAGTTTCAGAGAGTGAAAGTAAAGACAATGTTTTTGCGAAGTTTTAAAGACCACAGGCAACGCTAACCAAATTCTTTTGAAATATAACCAATAAAAAATTTTATGGGTAAAGTTGTGAGTGTGAGTATCCACTCATGATAAGCAAAATCGCAGGGAGCTTATCAATCATCACAGTATTTTTGTTATCGTTTCGAGATTTGCTTTTGATGAACTTTTAAGAACAGGGAATTATGCGTTTCAATCTCACTCTGACAAAGAAAAAATTTAAAACACCAAACATTTTGGTCAAATGGTGACTCCATTTAATTTTTATGCTGTATGTATGTAGATATTTGAAAATTTTAGATTGTCGCTATCCCTGCCTATAAATGTGTTTAGTATTACCTCAAAACTTGATTTAGCATTTTCAAAAATTTTACTGGAAATTGGTCAAGTAAAACAACTAATCTTCATAGATTTCTAATATTTCACATAGTTTTAATTGCTCTGGAGCATGAGGCTCCTTTTTGCATTCCGGTTTGGTATCTATTCCAACCTTTCTTTTTCTTTTTTTCCTGCGAAAGACTATACATTATTTTACCTCGATTGAATTCTAATGATAATTCGGGGGGGGGGGATACTTCCAATGGGAGGGCTGGTGGAGGAGGAATGTCTACTTTGAATAGGCCGACAATCTCTTGAAAACGACAGCACCATCCAGTTCCTGAAAACTGCTCGAAAGCGGATTAAAGAAGTGAACAGCTTGAAAAGAATTACCTAATTATATTTTTAATTTTAATTACCTAAAAATTGAAGGAATGCTTTGTTATTGCAAAAGGAGTTCGAGAGATACAGAGTGTTCCAAGATGAGATGAGGTTCGTTTCCGAATGAAAAAATTGTGACGAAACAGATATTTACAATAATATAGATGCTTAACTTTCTTGAACGGTTATTGAAATTGCTAATATTTTTAGTATGAGATCGTCAGCAGACTCTCGAATGATCAATCCGAACAGATATGACGGCCTTCTCGACGCCTGCCCCGGATGTCATTTCCATCCGTGCACGGGATTCGGAGGTCTCTTGTGCACACATGTGCAGGTAAAATTAAATATTTAAAGCGTTCTCTAATTATTTTGTAAAATTAAATGTTAATTGAGCTAAGTATTCTTTTTAAAATAAAAAATTGAATTAAAAATTTAATTTTTTTTTTGAATAGACGCGGCCGCCGTTAGAAATTCGAAGAGCTTGAGATCCAGGGCCGACCCAACACTCTGGAGAAGAGGACCCTGCCCACGGGTTACAATGGCCTTCCTTAACTAACCTTAATTAACAATTAGTTAAATGCTGAGTAGACAATCCTTAAATCTCTTGTGAATTATTACCTGTTCCAGATCCTATTTACTTCACCGATGTTAACTAACTACGCTAACTAATAATTACGTCTTCCATAATAACTTCATATTAACCGTTTCATTTGGACGCGTTTAATTAAGATTTCTGGGGTTAATTGTTAATTGCGATCATGAAATTACTACTTAATTCTGCATTCTGCAGATTCCCTACCGCCAGCACCAGTAGTCATGTCTTGGAATCATTAATCTCTCTCTGGCAGGTGTGGGGAGGGGATGAGGAAGCCGGGTGGAGTTTGCTCATAACGACGTCATCAATATCACACAAAAAGGCTTTCCTAATTCGTGGAAACATTCCAAACAGAAATGAATTTTTTAAAGTCTCCATTTTTCGCAGAATCGGAATCTGAGCAGCTTTTGGGGTGACCCGAGATTCCCATTCTACTCCTGTTTGAGCGACAGATATTTCATTTAATAAGCCTTCAAATTGCAAATCTAGAAGCAATTTGGGGTTGGAGAGATGGAGGGTATGATTGGAGTAGTTTGGAGGGAAATCCTGAATCCAAAAATAACTGGTGGCAAGATTCGTCTCTTTTTCAGCACATGTCAAATCAGAAGTCTGCAAGGAAACTTGTGAGTGTACTTATCTGTGTTTGATAAGCATAGTCACTTAAAGCCAGTAATCAATAGGTTATCAGTTGTGGTAATCGTTCTTTCGTATGACTTGAACTGAACCATATGAAATTCTTAACAATTAAAATTTGTGTAGCCGAAAATTATTGTAGAGTGGTTAACTTCGATTTTGTTTAATTTTTAAACTTGTTGCTTGGCGAAGCAGTTTTAAACAAATTCGATAGCTTTAAGCAGTCGCTTTAAAAGTAATGGAGAAACAGGAGGTGACATCGAAGGGCCCAGTGAGGAGGAGAGGATTGTGAGAGGTGCTCGAGTGATCATTCCAAACAGATGTGACTGCCTTATCGATGCTTGCCTCGGATGTCACTTCTATTCATGTGCAGGATACGGGGGTGTGGTCATGTTTGCAGGTGAATAAAATACTTAGTACTTTTTGTGTAGTGGTAGTTAATTATTTTCTTTTAATGACTCAGGATAAGTTAAGTTGATGATTCTTTTTTAATAATTTTGAATAGACGAGTCCGTCGTTGGGAATTCGAAGAGCTGGAGATCCAGGGCGGACCCTACCCACGTACAAGTACGCTGTCGCTGACAATGACAAATAAGGAGACACGAAACGAAGAGCCCTCTTTAACTGACAATTAGTTGACTGCTGGATAATGCATATTAATTAACGATTAAAATCACAACTAAAGATAATATATATTTTTTTGATCAAGACCTAAAATGGAAAATAAATTACCAATTTATTCTTAATCACTGCAAAACAATTAAGATTTCCATAGCCACATATTAGCTAAATTTTTATGAACTTAATTGGGATTTCTTGTGGGTGCATAAGATCTTAATGTTATCTTGTAATTCAATCAATAGACATTTTATTTTGCCATTTGATATACATAAAGCAGGGCAATTTCCACATAGTATTTACATAATAATAATTATAAATTTTTCACATGCATGCTTAGCCAGGAATCTCCTTCCGATACCTGCTTCATAAAATTAATTACTAAAATTTGTAAGATTTCTGGGGTGACTTGATTTGAAAGTTACATGATAACTTGCGAGTGTTGTTATCTTTACATGATAAGCAAAATCACTCAAAACCTATCATTAGTTATCATATCAAATCGGATGCTGACGTGCAGTTAACTTCGCACAAATATTCATACAAAAAAAAATCATCATGTATTCAAACAGCTACTTATGCATGTAGATTTTCTGCATGTCTTCTCTCCTGGATTAAAACGATGAAAAGCTCTATTCTAAAGATAAAAGCAGGAACAACTCAGTCTTCAACGTTCAACGAGAAATTATGATAAATACCCTTTCCTTCATGATAGGCAGATTCAGTGTGGGCTTCACTCCCAATCACCTCCAATTAAGCGTGTTATCATTGACATGTAGAAATCACGCTTTCTCACACAATACCGGTCACTGTACTCTCATAATTCAGCTTCTCATTGTATCGGAAGACAACTTTAGAGTAGGCAGGGATTTTCTATTTCATTTTTTGATAAGATGAATCATTTGCCGCAGGTTGAACTTATCAGTTGTCACTTAGCTCATGTTATCATGTTGGAGGTGGTCGGCTGCTGTAGTTCAGCATCCGGATTTTGTATTTTGTACACGGGCCAATTTCTCTACTTCCTAGCGCCACTCCTTACCATCACGACACTCATCGGGTTATCGCCTGGATGGTCACTCTTCTCGTCACAGCTCAAAATGTTAATTTTAAAGTAGAAATCCCACACATGTTAAAAAATCAGTGCCGCCTAATTAACTTCAGCTTCGGTTATTTTTTATCTGAGCGACTGGTATTAAAACGCTTTACAGATTGCAAAAGAGCTTACGAGGGAACCTCACGGGAAGTTAGTAAAATTTGGCCTTGATACTTGGCATGGTAAAAGTGCTTTATATGAAGTTCAATTAGGCGTATTTACTTTTTTTGAATGGGCCCTTTATTTAAAAATGTGGGCATTTAAATGTACTGACTTGCAGAAATTGATTGCCTTGAGCAAGACATTTTGCATTCTTTTGTGATTACAAACCTTCAAAATGATGTGAAACGTTGTTTTTGTGACGTTTCTGGTGCAAAACAATTATTTCATTCAAAAAAATTCAAAATCAAATTTTTGAAAAAATACCTAAGGGTCCCCCCTTTGGTGACCATGGAAATCCCATGTTAAATCGTATTTAAAAAACTCTGACCGGTGGGTTCCAAAATTTGATGAGCTCAAAAATCTGAGTGCAAGGCCCATTCACAAAAAGTAAATATGCCACGGATCATTCCTCATTATGAGTATTATTCGACGAAAATATGAAGGGATTCTGAGACTAACACCCCGTGAGTGTCCCTCGTTAGAGTCGTAGGACTGAAGTATGTAGTTAATGGTTCAACTTGGAAGTTTACAATTTTTCCTTAACAAAATTATCATTTATCCGATATAACTAAAGCCATTAAACAATTACGATTATTTAGTATTTACGATTATTAACAAATATGAAAACTATTTGTCGCATGGTGAGGTATAACGTCGTTTACTTTGTACTTCAGAAATATTTTGTTACCCCTGCTATCAGGTTGGGATTCGATTTTGTTGGTTTGTCCTTATATTGCATGTAAGCTTATGTGTCTGTGCTGAAGACTGTATTTCGACACACTATAAAAAAATTTCTAGTCTTTTAAACATTAGCTTGCATGATAGCTCGTAAATAGATCTTTTCTTAACGGAACTCATTTCTACATCAAATCAATTCGCAGTTCGCAGTATTTTTATTTTTCACTTGATATTCATGGAAGAAGTCATCGATATGCTTAGACCCACCATCTTTAAGTTAAGTCTTAAGAAAATTGGGTCCGTATAATCCAACGAGGATTTTGACGAAAATCTCATTCCTTTCCACAGCAGGGTCTTGTCACATATGTCTATGTTTCAAATTATTTTGCTTGCTTTTCGTGTCAAATCATAAGTCTTAAATTTTGCAGTTTCTCATCAGAGCCTTCAATGCCGTCCAATTTTTATTTTGAATGTATTTTAGTTTCCAGCTACAAAGATGCTTGGCACACATTATTTATGAATTGTTCTGTCACGACTGCAGTAATTGTAATTATAGGTATCGCGTCATTAAGAACAAAACTTTATTCCGAGCACACAACTCATTAATCTCTAAGCACCACTGACATAATTAGGCTTTCTGCGTTTGTACGATTATTTTTGGAGATGCGTTACCGTGAAACTTTTCAGGCTATTTTCGCACTGTAAGTACTACATTTTAAAACTTTCCGATTTCCGAGTATAAAATTACGTTAAATTTTGTTCAAATTTTAAGTAGATTAGTGACCACTTTCGGGACAAACGGTTAACGGTAATAGAATTTGTTTATAGATAAAAAACAATATTTTTTCAGTCATGTCTCGATTTCTCCAACGAGTCAAAATTCGTTCAGTGCTTTTTTTGAAAAATTACATTGAATCTCAATAACTTTTGGGGAGGAAGGATAATTATTTTAGTTTAATTTTAAGGGAAACGTCTTCGAGCCACTATCGCATTTCCCTCTTTCAGCCTTTCTGTTCTTACTAGCAAGTTTGGTCAGAATCAAGTTCATCGTTCCTGATACCCAATCTATTTGACAATAATATTTTTGTGTGCTAAAATAATCCAAGATCTCTCTCGTAATTTATTTAAGCTTGAAAAAATTACTGAATGTCTAGAAATGTGTTTGGGGTGACTTGAGACTCGCGCGTTTTGCTACGGAGGTACCATTTATTCCCATTAAAGATTTCTGGAACTGTTCATTTGAAAACTGCTAAACTTCTGTAGTTATCACCAGCACTTAATTCCGTGTTACTCAGGGTTTTTGAAACAAGACACTTTTGGCTATCCTTGCTTTTCTGGAAATATTGCATGGAGGTAAGAGGAGAATATCTGGCACTTCGAAATTGTCTAAAATAATAGCTGAGTACGAGGAACATTTAAATCATGAGGCAGAATGGTCACATGGTGTAAAAGCCGAGTGATTCTTCATCTCCAGTGTATTATTATTATGAATAAGATTACAGAGCGTTTATACTGACAGTTGCTGAATGTGCCTTGTCACGTGTATATGTGTTTGAAGTGACTTTAAATAAAGTTTCTTTCCTTACATTTCATGTGAAAACATAAGTTTTGCATAGGGAGCTTCAACCCCGATAAAATTTTATTCTTGCTATGTAATAATTTCGTCATACGCAGATTAGGTTTTGGTATCAAATTTAGTCATTGCAAAACAGTGGTAAATGGTGGTGTAATGGCATCGAGAATAAAACTACATTCGATGGATCGAAATAGTGTGAAATGGATACTTACAAGGATATACCGCGGACGATAACACGCAAATCAAAATGAAAACTTACATCAGGTGGAGTTTTTCACGGAAAATCAAATGGTACTAGTCTTAACCTCAAATGGGCTAATCTGTGGGCCTCAGCACAGTCGTGTCACATGTGTCTGTGTTTCGAATTATTTTTCATACATTTCATGTCAAATCACAAGTTTTAGGTTTTGCAGCCTCGGGACCTTCAATGCCGTCAAATTTTTATTTCGAGTGTACTTAAATTTGTAGCTAACCATATATTTTGCAATTCTGTACGCATTCCATTTGAATAATTAGGTCACTACTGTAGTAACAGAAAATAGTTGTGTCAGGTCATCAGCAACAAAACTTAACACGGAGCGCACAACTCAATAATATCTACGCACTGCTGATATATGTATCATGAACGGAATAAAAGTAAGGTGCGATAGATTTGATTGGCATTTTTGTCGTGTCATGAGACTCATAATTGGTATTCCTGGAGATGCGTCAACGCACCACGTTTCATGTCACGGGTTACTTATTTCCCACTTTTCTTAGATGATAGCTGAATCAGCTGCTTCAGACTATGTTTGGGGATGAACTATTCGCCATGGCGTTTGAGCTAAAAGAGCTATATGCCAATGTAGAAAGTAAGACTGAGCAGAAACACAAAAGTTACATTTTTTCTTAATTTTTTTACATTCCTACAATATTATTAGTCCAAACTCCGTTTAGCTTTTTTAGCTTATTACGCTTACTGTATATTGATGTTCTCGATCTGATAGATAGCACTTCTTGTTTTCAGCATTCCTTTTTGGCTGTAAATGAAATTCTTATTTCCTCGCACTCAATCCATTTGAATTTAATTGTTTTACTTACTCAATCAGCCAGAGATCTCTTTCATTTTCAAGTTAAGTCAGAAAGAAAAAAACTACGATTTTAAAATCCTTGTGGGGTGACTTGAGACTCGTCCTTGTAGTCAGCCAAACTTTCTGGAACTGTTCGTTTGAAAATTATTGCTGCTAGGAATTTGCTAAATTTCTAGCAAATATCAATAAATTAAAAGTATGATATTGTCTATCTGATAAGCACACAGTGAAAACCAAGGAGGTCGTACTATGATATCCGCCAAGTTGCCTAAGTAGCCGTAAATCAACGATCTAACACGAAGTCTTCTAGAGCCACATTTCTCACAACTACTTCCAAGTGATCCAGTAAATTTTTCTCTGGTGCGGAAATGTAGTTTTCCAATGGTCATATGGTATGCATCAACGGCGTTTCATTTTTGCTACACGTACTTCTGTACGCTGGAATGAGAGGTTCCATTCTTAATTTCGTGGTACTTCAACACATTAAAAACAATTTTCCCGGCACCAGGTAATTTTTCTGTAAAAATACTTCCTTTGCTCATCAGGGTTTTGTTTGGTCACCAGTGAGATTTTTTTCCCACCATTGATTTATAGATCCTTGGTCCCCTGTCCCCAGGCATGTTCGCTAATTCGACGTTTTGTATTAAGGAATGGGACTATGAGAGCTCTGAAATTTTACACGCACTTCTGATCAATTAGGAGGAATTTTTCGTGTGCTTAATTAGTCGGCGACTCCTTCCAGTTTCGTTCTAAACTTTATGAAAATGGATTAATAATATGAGTATGATTTCGGTGGTGACATGAGTCCTACAATTTTTGGTTATCTTAAAATTATATCATAACACATGTTTCTATGTACAGGGTAATTTAAAGTGATGTTTGCAAAATACTTGTGAAGTCAACTTTAAGAAAATTGTTTCTGAGAATTTGGGAATCTAGTGGAGCCAGTGCTGACTAATAAAGCAAGGGATTTTGATATTTTACATGAAATTTTCACTTTGAAGCTAAAAATCTAGAGTTGGGGTTGGATTATTATTATTAATTATTAAAGTCTTTATTGCAGATTACGGTTGAAAAATGACAAACTGAATCCATATGGTTATGATATAAAAAAAATAAAAGGGTTATTACATCGAGTCAATTAAAAAGAACTACATTATTTAACAAAGCATACAGAAGTCCTAGTTTAGTTTATAAACAGTAGCACTATAACACAACATAATTAAAAACAACAACAAATACTGCACACAATGATGGAGAGGATAACGGCAGTCATCTGGTTCGTCACGACAGAGCTTGGGATAAGGGAAAAAAACCTACTACGAAAACTTAAAAAAAAACCTCAGTGAGGAAAAAAAACATGTTAAACAACAGATATTTAAAAACGGACTAAAAAAAACCTTATCCAGTAGAAACTTTAGTTTCTACTCCATTTGGCTAGCTCTGTCCGTCGTCAAGAATAAAAAAAACTGAAACAGAGAAAAAAAACAACAACAGCAGTACAACAAATTAGTATACAGACCTCACCATAAATAAGGACATAGTACTCACTCAGACACATTACAAGAACTTTTACAAGAACAATTAATGCAAAGTGACAATACAGTATAGCCGTAACCAGAAATAAAGACACAAGACTGGCTGACCACATAACATGGGAGTTCTAAAAATAAGTTTCTATAATTAAACAACTTGTATTGGCGGCGAGTTGAACACATGCAAGAGATCAAACTCGTCATTCTCATTAGTCGAGCTAATCAGTTCTCTCCAGGACCGATAGAGGGATGAGTCAACTAGCATTCTTGAGTTAAAAATCGCAGCTAGAATTGGGTTTTTGGAAACACTAAGGCGGCGTAAAATCGAAGTTATCGCTCGCCTTCTAACAGCTGAGAAGTCATTTACACCATGCACACAGAACATATTGCTGGCGCTTTGTCGTCTACTGTAACCAAACAGTATACGAAACGCGTCATTGTAAGCAACTTGTACCGATTTAACACTACACTTAACGACTGGGCACCACAGACTCATGCAGTATATTGCTAAAATAGGTGTTAAATAAATATTTCTTAACATTTAGGCTGCACGATCTAAATCTAGATGCAACTAGATTTGCATGTGCATAGATTTCCCGGCGACGCTTTTTAATTTCTTCAATATCACGATCCCTACAGTTTATCATATATCCTAGATACTTAACCGAGTCAACCCACTGTATGAGTTTTCCACCGATCCTCACTACTGGTCTGAGGTAGTCCATTTGTGCGGGTATGAAACACTGACAGTAAGTTTTGGTCGGATTGAACTTGATATTATGTTCGTCTGCATATTCTTCACAAATCTTAATTAGAGTTTGAAGCGCTGCAATAGATGTTGTCAATAAACAATAGTCGTCTGCATAGGCGATGTAGTTACATAGATAAGACCCAGCGCGGCAGCCTATACCGGATTGATGGAGCTCTTCGCAGAGAGCATCCATGTACACTGAGTAGAATATTGCACTGTTTATCCCTCCTTGCCTAACACCTATTCTGACATTGAATGGTTTTGAAAGTAGGTTTTTCCATCTGCATGCAAACAGTTGGTTATTGAACCAATATGCAAGAAGATTCAGAGTTTCACGGCCGAAGCCTCGGTTACATAGTTTCTCCAGTAGAAGATCATGTTTCACGCTATCAAACGCTTTAGTAGCATCTAGATAGCAGACATACACGGGACTGCCTCGCCTTAAATAATGGTGAGCTATTTGCTTAAGGGTGAAAATCGCAGTTTCCGTACCTACACCCTTCTTGTATCCAAATTGCCCAGCGTGAGTTTGAAGATTGACCTCATATTTTTCAAAAATGAGTAGTTCAAACAGTTTTGAAACTATCGTTGCCAATGCAATGGGTCGATAGTTATTAACGTTGGTTGGATCTAATCCTGACTTCTTTAGTATCGGAACTAAGACAACTTTCATTATAATATTGGGTATAAAAGAATGAGCAATGCAAGCATTGAAAAGCTTAGCGATTGAATCTGATACAAGGTCTGATGCATATTTTAGCGATTCAGCAACTAGCTCGTCAGGGCCGCCTGCTTTCTTACACTTAAGTTTCTTAATAGCGTTTGCTACTTGTTCGGACGATACTCTGAAATTGTCTAATTTACAGCATTTGACATTAACATTAAGTGGATGATTTGCAAGACTGTTTTCTTGAAAACACTGCGAATAGTGTTTTCCCCACATTTCTGCGATATTTTCGTCCCCCACAATACCGTTTACACAATCGCTCTGCTTCGGAGGTAGAGCATTGTCATGCTGTTTTACCTGCTTCCAGAACTGTGCAAAGTTCTTGCATTCGTAAGATGCTATCAGCTTCTCGTCTATAATGCGGGTTTGCTGCTTTCTCACATATCGTAATTTATTTTTGAATTTCTTCCTTGACTCATTCATCTCATGGTATAGTATCTCATTGGTTTTATTGCTTAGCATCCATCGCAGATATTTTGCCCTATAAATACTATATGCGTCTTTCACAGTATAATTCCAACCTGGAATTGCCGACGTCGTAGAACGGTTTTGTCGTATTGGCGGCTTACTTGCCTGTTGTGCACAATTTTTAAGACATTCGGATAAGAGAGTGTAGAAGTCTGTGATTTCTTGGTGATGGCTTCGGTTCTTGCAGTCTGAGTTTTCGCATAATGTCCAAGTATTCAATTTTACGAGAAAGTCATTGGTTAGTTTCTTATATTTGTTAATTAGTGCAGGATTTGCTTTCCTCCATGACACTTTTTGTTGATTTGTAGACAAATTGTTTTGATCAGGTCCCCCGTTGTTAATCAATGAAAGATCTAATGTCATCATTAAAGGAATGTGGTCGCTTGGCGTTATGCAAAACGGCAGCGATACACCTTTTACTGCTTTGCGTATTGCTTTGGATACAATGATATGATCAAGCCAGCTTGTCGTGTTTTGTCCCTTGGCACAGAATGTATACGTATCGCTAGGAAGTTCTGCAACATCTACAAGTAAGCAATCAGTTTCCTCGCAGAATTGGGAAAGATCTGCATAGTTACTATGTTTCTGAGAGATATTCATGTCTCCCATTATGACAGTCGGACCGTCGTGATTGAGTATTAGAGCGTTCAGTTTTCCTAAATACTGGAAGATTAGATCCTCGTTAGCTTTACAATTCACCGGAAGATAGACATTTATCAATTGAAGGTCGAACTTGCTCCTGGCAAGTGTAATTGCCATCAATCTAGTATCTTGTACATCTATTTGCCGTACGTTTTTTACATGTATAGTTTTCACTAAAATTGCTAACCCCCCGTATGGTCTCCCTGATGTGCAATGCTTTGAATTTGGCATGGAGCTTTTCGCAAACACAGTAAAGTCGTTGCTTATGTTTAGCTTGGAGCTTTCAAAATCGTAGAGCCACGTCTCCTGAAGAGCTATTACATCGTAGCTATTCATCACTGTCTGTAGCCATAGTGCATTATTCTTAATGCCCTGGCAATTCCATGTAAGGAACTTAGTCATGGTTGCTCTGCGGTTGTTTTCGGCCATTTGTAAATAACCCAATTTTCCTCTCACGATGGAACTTTTTCGCTAATATGCCACTTGGCCAGTACTCAGCCTTCAGGTAGTCTGTCCCGGCATCCGAGTCTACCATGACATCAACCCTAAAGGAGCAGTACGAGTCAAACTTAATGGGCAACTTGGCAACGGCCTGTACTTTCCAGCTGTGTTGTGATTCTAGGTATTCTTTGAGATCTTCCGGTGACGTCGAGGGACTGCATCTCGATACGAAGATCGAGGAGATTCGAACGGGTTTGACTGCTGTAATTGAGCTATGCGCGCTACCGATTGTTGGTGCTATTGCTTTTGCTTTACGCTTCCTGTAAGATACTAATTTGAAGCCAGAATTTTGTTTTTCAGACTGCTGGGAGTTGTATTCGGGGTGGAGCTGCCTATCTGAAGGGCTAAGCTGTGACGCTCGAACAGGTTCGCGAGCATATCGTCTGGGTGTGTTTTTGGCTTTACTAGCATAACTCGCCTTTGCTTCATTGTTATCTAAATTTTCATTGATTATTCGGTCTATGCTTTCCTGAGTAAGCGTCTCTGTTGATGATTTGATTGAGTTCGCAGACTCAACCTACTAACTACTAACTGTATCAATTTTTGCTAAGACTGACGCAGCAGTCTCGTGCAAGTCATCGTTTGTTTTGGAGATTCGCCCGTTAATGGATCCTATAGATGCAAGAACTTCTTTCATTAGAGCCTCCAGATCTTCGTACTTCTTGTGCAGAGTTGCAACTTCTGCTCTTAGCATTAGTTCGTCATTAGGGGTGTCGGGGACATTACAGATTCTAGTAATATCAACTATAGCAAAGCGAACATTCAAGCCTTTCCAGTCGGCTTCGTGGACTGCTTTTAGTATATCTTGTATAAGTATACTTTTAGCCTCATCACCTGGCTTTCTGGTAGACTTTTTTGGTACTTTTAGGCCTAAATTTTCTAAAGTAACTCTAGCCAATTCAATTTCACTAAGACTGTAAAATCTGCTAAAATATGGTGCAACATCATCAACAGTTTTACCCGCCATAAGAAGATTGTGTCTTGCACACGCAAGCAGTTCGGATATAATATTACGAATTTCCTCCATTGTACTAGCATTTACGCTAGAAATGGTAAAGGTAATATTCAGAAAGTGTCTTTAATAATGGGACACTCTTTACATTACATGCTAATTACCACACATTTTAATAACAAAATTACTGATTTTAGTGAGCAGATGCTGTCCTACTATGTAAAGTAGACACCATTAACGTCACTGTCACTATTAACCAGTACTTTTATTAGAACATATACATTTAAACAGATGTACAAAAGTATGTGCAATTACCTATCTGCCTGATGTATACAAACATCAGCTGACCGGCAACTGCTGAGAATAACTATTTAGCACAGATTAAACGCCCAACAGTTTACACCACCGTGTAGAGGAGGTCAACTTTAATCACTCAAGTGATTTTTTACAATATTATGGACACTTTTTACTACTAAAAAATATTAAAAACCAGCAGCTCAGCAACAATGCAATGTATGCATTGTTATTATATTGGCTTTGTTATAAGATTACGAGTCCTTGAAATCTTAGCTTTCCAATAACTAACAATAAGAAAGATTGCCTAAAGCATTATCGATGATAATCATAAAACCCCACCAATTATGTCTCGGGATTATTATTTTCGTTGCTGTTTGGCGATTTACTTTGAAAACCTGATGAGAAAGTACCAGTGTTGCATTGTGAGCTCTAATTCCTATTAACTTTTATTTCTAACATGTTTGCTCTGTTTACAAAACAGGTAGGTTTGTCAAATTTTGTGAGCTCAAATCAACAATAAGTTATTATTTATGAGTCTTGAATCATGTCAGATTTCTTTTAATCCTCGTCATGATACTTGTCTAGTATGAAAAATACACACAATCGCCACATTAGACGAATTCAAATAAAACTATTTTACATTTAGGTTGAGCTGCAGGGATTCTGATGGAATTACCAGGCTTTAAATTTCAAGGTTGCAATGAAAACATGAGCATGTATGACCTTATCAACTTGGGGGTGACACACCGAGTGAAAGTGGAACCCAGCAACTTCATAGAATACTTGAGTTGCTTTCTAGATGCTTGGGGGATCTCACTGTTGTGGAGAGTGCACTTCCGTTCAAGCTTTGGTCGAGGAGGCCGCTGGCAGCGCTCCAGTTCTAACTACTTTTATTCGTCCTCGATAAGCAAATA
>JAQIXW010002747.1:0-14632 GCA_034700685.1 Willowsia buskii | reverse complement strand
TTTTTCCGTTTAAATTTCTCGAAGGAAATGATTTTTTGTTAGACTCATAATGATGAAGTCGACAAGAATGAATACTATGAGGTGGAGCCTGTACGTATGTGCCTCTGTTTGTTCACTTATTGACTATCACTCAGGGCCGAGATCGCTTTCTTCTTGTTTTCTATCCTATTGTCTTAGTATACGTTAAGGTTACGAGAGTTAGATTGACTGTTCTCCTCGATCCATCCTTTCACCATTTACGCTCACACATCAGAAAAGGAGAAAGTATTTACTAATCCTTAAGTTACACAGCTTAGCGTTGGGATCCTATTTCGTAGATTGTGTACTTAAGATGATCGACGTAACAGATAAATCCGTTATGTACATAAGATTATTAATACTCTTAGTTGAAATACGTGTGCAGTGCATGGTTGTATGAATCAAAATGGAAGCATATTTTTCTCTCAAATCCAATGCATGGCTCAATTTTCACCGACAGTAATAGTAAATGATGCAGATGCGAGATGTGAATATCTACTATACACAGTTAAAACACATGATTGAGATCAGATCATCCATCAATTAATGGGAATGGGAATCCGAGGCTTGAAGCATTAAACTGTGACTGTCAACTGTGAGTTTCCATGATTCATGTTTACAAGCGTATTATTACTTTACTGTCAGCGCAGGGATACCAATTGACAAAAATAAAGGAAGAGATGCGCTTCCTGAAGGTATGTCTCTTCTGATTGAAGGAACACTTTTACTCTCCCCTTAAAAGCCGGAACTGGGTTTGTCAATGTAATTGAGCTTAGCATGCGAATGAAATGTATATTATGTTTGTTATTATCATCTTTGTAATTGTACATATATGTAAGTTATTTTACGTTGCAGAAAGTTTTAATGCATTTTGGCTTCGACTCAGTTATAGAACTGGAAAATTGCTTCTTTTCTAAAGGGGTATGGGTTACGGTTGGCTTTAGATATCGTTAAATTTCAGGTCCTTGTATCGTGATATGAGTTATATAATGCTTGATTTCTCCCAAATTGCGTTAAATGTTGATTATCATGCCGTGTGGAACTGTAGCTTGTCGTTCTAGTGGATTCCCAAGTGTCCCACTCAGACATCTCAGATCCTAAAATTTCCCGATCCATTAATAAATGTGATCTGAGCATTTGTTCCCGTTGACTGGTTGTTGGTAGTTAATTGCAGGGAATGCCTTCTCTCATTCATCCGTATTTATAGGCATTCTCTAACCGTTGTGGTAATCTCGTAAAAGTTGTGGTGCATCGATAATTGCTCAAGTCGTACAAGAAATCTGTAATAAAGACAAAGAAATAAACGTCAAAATTTGTCATGCTACTCTAAAAACTACTGTACCGTTTGCATGTAACTGGATGCGGTCATGTTTGCTTGTCTGTTAGTATCTCATTTTAATTACCCCAGACATGTGTCCCAATTCTTTACGGTATGGCTTTATAATGAGTGTAGCATGGTCATAATATAGACATTATGCTTGACTTTCAGCTCTATTAATCTTGGTTATAAATTCTTCTTAATTTTGATTGGAAATAAATATGACTATAATATCATGTCAGCAACCAGAGATCATCAGTAGACCTTTTCCCTGTCTCTGGATTCTAAATAAGAATGATGCGCCTCTTGGCAAAAATTTCCATTTTTATTGCCACTTTTATTGCATTTTGTACTGTTTATTCAGATGGTAGAGCTGAAAGATGGTTCGAACTTAGAATTACACATGCATCATACATACATATACGTATAGTACTCATATAGTCATATTTATATATGTATATCATAAATTACTAAAGACCACTTAAATACAAAGCATTTTACATTTTAGTATAAAAATAATAGCCAGACAAAAACAAT
The DNA here is from genome assembly GCA_034700685.1 of Willowsia buskii. Taxonomy (NCBI): domain Eukaryota; kingdom Metazoa; phylum Arthropoda; class Collembola; order Entomobryomorpha; family Entomobryidae; genus Willowsia; species Willowsia buskii. The sequence goes on along the minus strand of JAQIXW010002747.1, from coordinate 12,759 downwards.
TCAAAACTAAAATGTTTTTTTTGACGATTTAGGGATCTTGTTTTTGGCATCTTTAACGACTGCGACCGTATCATTTTTGCTTACAGATGATGACAGCGACTATAGCACGGAAGACGGAGCTTTTTATTGCTGAAAATCATCAGGGAATTTATGTAACGCATTTCAGCATTTTTACTTGCCCACCTTCAAGTACATAACGGACCATTATGCTCACTGAATTCCATCCATCAGTCTACCTCCAACCCCGATTCTCACATTTCAGACAAATGCCATCATCATCCAAATTTTTATTTCAAATTTCCATAAGAGGAAAAGACAAAAAGGAGAGATGTAATAATAATATCAAGGATGATATATTACTTTTTAAAAGACCACTTTCAAAAGAATGAACAGCAGATAAATGAGTAGATATGTATATGTTCGGAACCATCACCACAATGGCAAATTGTTTGAATATATGTATGGTTGGATCAAAAAGAAAAAATAGAAAAGTATTCAACCATCCATGAAAGGAAAATGTTTTTGTTTAAATTTGCGTAACAGCAGCACAGGATATCACACATTTTATCTACGTGGATGGGAAACAAGTAGAGAGCAACAAAGTGAAAGCAGTAATGGTAAGGTTCTTTGTAATATTACCTTTTTAGCATGTTTTATAGGAATCGAAAACTTTTTTGTTACATGATATAAACCTGAAAAAGTACGGGAAATGGGCAACGAGAGATCAAAAGAAAGAAAAACACTTTCCCAAGAGTAGTAGTCTGTATTTCAAGACAAACAAATAAGAGCAAAGCATGTAATTCACCATTACCATTTAGCAATTTGAATAGTTTGAATAACACAGAAGCATCACTGTGAGTGGGTGAGCATTGTTACTTGTACGAGAGTCATCTACAATCTCGACTGTTTACAGGAAAAATGCTTCTCTCCGAGTTATTTTCCTTTTTGTTGGCTTTTACAAATGAAACATACGCTGTGCCGCAAATATGAATGTTTTTACGAGTTTCCCTCGATTTACTCATTTTCACATGTGTTTATATGGCCCAACAATTGTAAGGAAAAATGCCAAATCCGGAAATGAAAAGTTGATTCAACTATTGGTTCCATTCATTCGATGCAAATCATTCACCTTTTTACGTATTCTTTTAGCATGGCATGCATGAAGACCTACTTCCTGTTTTTCCACAGATGCATATCACTTGCATGCATTTTGGGTCATAAGTCAAATAACTTACCACGTAAGTTGGTAAACTCTTATCTCTGCGCTCCAGAACTAGAACTATGCTAATATTGTTGACTTTGGCTTTCATGCATACAAGACTAGAACTTAAGTGTGCAATTTAAAAAGAACACAAATAACACAATATAGAAGCAGTTGTTTAGTGTACTACATGCAATTAAGGTTTTCCGATAAAATGAAATAACCATCAACCATTGAAGAGTTTGTACAAAGCATGAGATGTGTAAACCTGCCTTTTCATTTCATGGCAGAAGCCGCTATCAAAGATGCTTATAATATCATCTTACTTTAAAGCTGAAAGTAGCATCATGGGTTGTGACTTTCTTGCCTCTTAACAGAACAACTACTTACTTAAAGGGGAAAGCAAAGAAGTAAAAGAGATAAAGTAGACCTCAGCTAAAAGGATCGCCGGCTTAAAGAGATGTTATTATGAATACAAACAAAACACACACACACACATGCTTCCAAAAACTCCGGAACAGAATAATCCGATACAGCAGAAAACATCTTGCTAGAGAGGTTCACAATAGAATACGCAGTAGTTTTCAAGGAGCATAGTATTCGTGACTTTTCCTATAAATTGGTATTAGCCTCTCTTTTCTATTGTTCTATTGGCTGTATCATTGTAATATGTTCCTTTCGCCTGTGAAATTGTGCTACTTGCTGCTCGTATCATCCTCTCCTTTGTCATCCTGAGCCTTTTTTCTAGATTTTAAAGCCTTTGTTGTTGTGTAATATGTATGGAGTTTATTTGCCCCCCCCCTCCTCTTCTTCCATTCATAACGTCCCAATGTTTCCTTCCAATTTCTCTCTAAACAAGGAATACAAAAGCATTGCCTTGTCTTTTTGCATTGTGTGTGCAACTTGTGTACTTGTGTGTCGCAAGTCGCAGCTCCAGTAAACAGACAATTGCACTTCGTCTTAATGTACTACAAACTTGGTTGTCTGTTGGTTGTACTAGTAAACATACTTCCAAAGAAAGAACCGCGTCTACTAATACGTACATAAATTTTGTTAGCATACATTTTCACCAATTGCACATCTTATGTGTAACACTATTTTTATGTATAAAAAGTAGAGCGAATTTCAGAAAGCACAAAAGAGAACGCCGTCTTGGATCTTATTCCCTTTGTGTTTCTTGGAGTAACATTATCGTCTTGTTCTTTTGAGCTTCGTTTTTTACTTGAGAATCATCGCCAATGTCGTCTTCATAATCATCATACTGGATATAAGTGTATAGTGTAGATATGCTTTCTCTACGACCAACTAAGATATCGCTATCTTTGAAGAAACACTATACACACTTAATAATCGGATGGAACTGAGGAATGAAAAACTTGACTCTATTTCCAACTAGACGCTTATAAACCGCACACATTTCTATTCATAGAATGCTGCTCATAATGGCATGCATAACATAAAAATGCCAATGTTGCGATGATATCGTATATCTTTTCTTTCAACAATACAAAATGCATAATAGAGTGACTACATTTTCTCCTCTCTTTCTTCCTTTCTTCTTACTCAACTCATGATGTTATACATACTGTGCATTATACATTCATTCATTTCACTCCTCTCTCTCTCTTGCTTTCACCCTCTTTGTCCGTCCATGTTTATATATGAGTTAGAAAAGACACAAGAGAGAAATGGTATGGGCTTGCTTTGCTTCTTCCTTTTGATTCCGCTCTCTATAGCACTATAGTCGCCAGTCGCACTCCCTTTTTGAAACTATGCTGTGACAACACTGGGGATTATAATATGGTTGAATGTGTACCAACTTTGACAAATTGAGGCTGACAAAACATGTCATCCATGAAAGTCGCCCTGTGTGGAGTCGATCCAGCTTTTGTTGCATTCTTACTAAAACTACAGGAAAAGTGTAATGTTGTTGTAAGACGTGGCCTTGTCATGTTAATACTATATCATCTCATGAATCATCATCACATCATTATGAAGCCTTCTTCCTTTTCTCTTCCTCTCTTTCTTCTTACATGCATAATATATCAAGTAAAATAAATAAATATAAAGTCGCAAGCAGAAGTTGCTGGTATGTTATCCATGCACCCATCCTAGTATCATCACGACTCACGAAACCGTCATCATCACCATCTACTTTTGCATTTAGCCTGATAGAGAATATTACCGAGTCAACGGTTAGACTCCATACTCCGTGTCTTATATAATGTGTTGCATAACTTTTCGCGGGTGTGAGCTTGGAAATGTATATTATGGTGTGTAGTGTGTGCTTTGTACGAAAACAATGACAAAATTCAAAAGAGTACATGTCACTGGAAGTAGTAAGGGTGTACACATTATTATGATGATAGTTAAATATCACAGAGATAGGGGAAAATACTAAAAAATTCGCACTTTTGCATTCTGTTGAATACTGAGCTTTCACATGTCACTTGTCGAGAGAGATAATGTAGCAATAAAATTGTTTTTTTTCGCAAACTTTTTTGTACTAAAATCACACTCCAGTTTAGATCTACGATTTAGTCTGCAAATTTGATTCTTAGGCTGCAAAACCCAAAATGATGAATCTAAAAATTATTGCATTAATTTTAAGTAGAGAATTTTTTCCTGGCAAAAATAAATCAAGATCTTAAAAATGAGAATACACCGCTAATTATACGATGAGTTCATATCATAACATAGCCAAGTATTAAAAGCAATTTTCCGTTTTATAAAGAGAATTTGTTTTAGTAAATGCGTCCAAAATTTGACGACACAACAAATCTGCGTTAAAAAAAACTTTAACCGTGTTCTCAGGTGTCATTAAGCTCAGTTAGCCGTTTTCTTTTCTGGTGTATATTAGCAATGTCATTCTGTCACTACTCTCTGTCTATCTGCATTAACCTTTATGACAGATGTAATATGAACTTTACATGACATTCTTGTATAAGCGCCATTCCACAATAGAATTTATATTTATATTGTTGTTCATAAAGGAATTTTTATATCGATTAACAGAATGATGTTGATAGTAATGTATTTCATTTCTATGCTATCATCGAATTTTCAAGTCTCGTAATACAAGCCAAGGTATAAAAAGATTGTGGATACTTCTTTTAGCAAAAAACAAGGTTTGCATGAAAGCGTTGAATAAACACTGTATACAGACAGATAAGAGTAAAGTCGTCGCGAGGATAGACGGAGCATCAAATTCGCCTTGACATTTGTCGCTATTTAGTAAAAGATGTACAAGAAAGATGTGACAATGATCTAGATGACGAAATAAGAATACATGTTTGCTTACAACTTCCAATAATATTCAGAGCAGAGTTGACAGTTTTTTTGTTTGCACAAATGGGATTTCCTCTTTTTTGTGGTATTTTTACGAGTGCTGGAAAAATGCACTATTTGTATTCAAAGGATACTATGGAACGTGAACCGACAAAAAACACCCACTATTCTGTATAGCATTATGGTATTATAATGCACAGAAGAGTGAGTACAAAAGACTCATCATGTTATCATCTACATCGGCTCCACAACCGGAAAATTTCAACTTTTTTGGCACTTTACACACGAACAAATCCAAGTTGAAAGGCTACAACTTTCTAGATTTTGTGAATGAGTGCGGGATTTAGCGTTTCAAAGGTTGCATCCGTAGCAGAAAATCCCATTTCTTCAACTTTAGACTCTGTGCAAAAAAGGCTCAGTAATAACGAAGACGATTTTGTCGACTCCACAAGTTTTTCCTGGCAGGTGTTAATCAGTAAAATCACAAGGGTAATGTACTGCTTTTCTTCCTACTTGTTAGTCTAGCCCACTTGAACTATTGTGAAAAGCTAATTTAGTAAAAACAAAAGGATCTCCCTCATACATTTCAAGATTCACTTGTGACGACTCTCTCCAGAGCAGAGAGGCTGACCAACCTTGTGCGCAATGTAAACAGACTGAGGACCTCATAGTCAGTAGACCAATACCGTTTTCTCTCCACTAAATACTTGATGTAGTGTATGCTTCCAGTGCTGACTCATCAACAACAATGTCGTCCTAAATTCATGTCGTCGTTGTCTCAAAAGAGAAAACTTGCTCAAATGAGTTTTTGTTCTGAAAAAAGAAACCTCATTCATTATATACGTTGGAAAGCACGGTGTCAGGTACAATGATTCGATGGTGAATGTGATATTTTTCTGCTCTATACTTTATACATAATATGTATGTATGCAGTTTGTCAGTTTTTCAGGAAGGTTCCTGGTTCTCGTGGTCTAATAACCTTCCATCCAGAACGGAGAAAAGGAACTTCCAGGAATATTTATGCACTTCAAAAGAAAAAGAAATATGGTTTGTCTCGTGAGTCTACTAAGGTTTTGAAAGTGGAATAAGATCAACCTGGCCATTTCATTTCTCTCTTTTTCTCTGGACAAATGGGGTTTCACTGAAAATAAGTCACTTTCCGTCATTTAGCATCTGGCAGTCGTTATTTCCACCTTCTTAGGTGCTCTCTTTGTCATCCCTTTGAAAATGCAATAATAGGAAGCCTTAGATGTACATTTTCATGTATTAAGTACATGCTGGACATGAATACAAGTAGTAAAAATGGTTATGCATGTTATCAAAATAGAACAAACTTTTTATTTTCTTTGGAAAGAAAAATCGTCTGGCTAAAATGGAACTTCCAGAGGAATAAAAGTATTCACACTACTTTCCCTTTATCAAAACATCACAGATATTAAATGAAAAGTCTAAGAATTTAAAGCGATGTCTTCTTCCACATAAGCATACATGAGGAGGAAAGCTTTCTAATACTCAACCAACATAAAAATGGAAGTTCTGAGCTTCTCTGACCATTACATTACCCAATACTTTTTTGCAAAAACGACATATCTTGTTTGAACGTTGTTCTTTTACAGTATTTGTATACTTTATCATCGAGAACACTTGCTTCAAAAAAAAATTTTAAAAGAAATATTATCCATTTTGGAAGGTTTTTTGGAAGTTGAGTCCACAACTTCATCATTGACTTTCCACATAGAAGGTAAGGTAAGCTTTCTGAGACAGCGTGCTGTATTAGAACTCTCATTGCTCCACAAAAATGCAAGTATAGATACTTTAAGTTATTGCTGTAAATAACTTCGATTTTTACTATTTACACATAACTTTCGACGAGAAATTGCATATTATTCTCCTATAGTCTTCCTATACATTGATGTCTTCACTAAGAACAAAGTAGTGCAAGAAAACTTTCGGGAAAAAGTTTTTCAGTGATCAAAGATCTTAAATGTCTTTGCACTGCCGGTTCTAGTACTGAGCTGTACTATATACTACTGTGGATTTTACAGATTCACAAACTTTTTGCATAGTTTTTCTTGATACTGCATTATTCAACCTGCTAGTGGTTTGGAACCATGCTACGAAAGCAGGTTAAGAAGTTCCCTTTTCCTTCAATTTTTCCTTTTCCTTGCTGGTCGGTCCGAAGGTTACTGACGTAGAGGTCCCTTTTCTCGTGTCTTCTTGAATCTTTGAACTCACATGGTACTTCCCTTTAGTTGGTTCCTGTATTGCTGATCTTATTAAATTACACTGTCGGGAGCCTTAAACCTAATTTACTTGACTGAAATAGTTCCATTCAAGTGTGTGTTTGGCTACCAGAGAGTTTTTTTACAAAGAATTTTGGGATGGAGACCATACACGTATATGTGTGCTTACTTTCTTGGATTACACTTTTACAAAGGGATACCCATGCAGATATCAAAACGGGAATAAAGACAAGTTTGAGCCAGAAAAAAAGCTAGACCGTTTTTGCTACAATTTAGACAAAAGTTAAATACCTTCCACAACTCACATCTTAGTGCAGTGAGCCAGAATAGAAAAAACTTGCACCAACAAAATCTTTAGATTGAACATCGTCATCAGTTTCATGAAAGAAAAACAAAATAAATTCCTTGGCGTTATTTAATATATACCTATTTCGTATTTGTTTTCCTTTGCTTCACAATGGAAAATGAGGCAGTGCGCACTATTTTGCGATTGATTTACGGGAATTAATATGATGCAAATATAAAAACAAAATTGTTTTTGCCGACTTTTGTTTGTTAAAAATAATGATGACCTAAGACAAATACAGTTTCCGCCGTTCCCTTCTTCATCATATAAATTTACATGAATACAGTATTTCGTTACATGAATAAGTTGTAACCATATATAGACTCTATGATCTACTTATTACATCCTTCCTTATACGGCCGGTAGATTTACCTTTTCCAACAAGGAACTCTGTCCATAAAAATGTATTAGCGGATGTACCACAGGAGTGATCTAATCAGAAAGTACGCTCTTGTATGAGAAATCCATTAAAGTAGGTATGCATATCATGATTCATGATCGTCAGGTATTATAAAACAGGCCTTTGCGAATGAAATTTGCAGGCATACATTTCGTATTAATCTTACAGCTGGAAAAAGCTTCATCTATATTATGGGGCAAAAAGACGAATCTCATTGTAAGTTATTGAGTGTTTGAGAATCCTACCGTGAATCGAAACTACACATTATGTCAGCACTGAGAAATTGCCAGACCCATAGCCAGAACACAAAGTAGTGCCTTTCTTTTACTATTGGTATCTCCGTCTGCTTGCTTCATACATTTACATATTATGCACGAGAAACTCAAGATGTATATGAACATTTTATAATAATTTCCTCTGTAGAGTTTTAAAAGGGTTACCACAATATTATATGTATCTAATGACATTAAAACATATTAGTAAAATTGTTTAGTAGGTTAATAACTTTATTGTAAGAACCATTCCAAAACATGCTACACGCTATGCATGCAATTAAAAAGAATAAATATGATTAAATTTTAATGTTTTTATAGGTAATTCATTTATGGAATATAATTTGGCAACGAGGTAAAACGTGCAAAGCAGATACTCTAAACTGAATGACTGACTATTTTATGAGTTGAATGTTGATTTAGTTTTTTTTAAAATTCCGCAGTAAGAGTGAAATTCGACTTCACTATGTAGATTTGGAGGAGACTTAAGAGCTAACGTTGATTTACTCACCGCATTCATCCACAATACTCAAGAATATTGCTATACAAATTAAAGTAGCAGAGGCTCCGGGTTTTGCTTTTTAACACGCTAGCGAATGATTGGATTAAATTTCCTCTTTAATCATTCAACCGCTTAGCCACACCGCAAACTAAGCAAGTACCACCCATATATACCTTCAACACATTTGTTTGTCCTGGGCCAACATTCCAGCATCCATTCCAGTATTGCAAACTCTATAGCTCTTTCTCTCTCACTCCAGCTCCTTTCATCCACACTAACACTTTCTCACTTCTTCAACTCTCTTGTTGATGCAACTCACTGAACCAAAAATGCTAAAGTATGCACAATATAGACACAGCTTTCTGAAGTACAAGACTGTATCCAAAAATAAGACGATAAAAAGCCATGTGCATGAAAAGTCAAAAGTGGACCTGGGAAAGGAGCTGCTAAAAGTCTCTAAATGAAACAAGGACCTCAGAAAAAACACATTTTCGTTACTCACATTTGGATGACAAAACAACTAGGAAGAACAGCAAGACTTTAGTTGTCATACTGTATATATAGAAGAATTGGTACAATTTCCGCCAAATATATGTGACCGTATAAAAAGTCTCTTCCGAAATCCATAAAAGATGGTCACAAAAATGTGAAAACCTTGATTTGCGAACCTCTCATGTTCCGTATATTCAAAAGGGAAGCGAGAGTGTCATGTATGAACATGATATATGTAATTTTTGTAGTTCCTTCATGATATTCAACATTCCAACATAATATCGGTAGTTGACACTTAGTCATTTTCTGGCTTTCCTTCTGTACATTGAGTGCATAGAGATGATTAATTTTGAAGAGAGTGTACCCCTGGCAAATATGAAAACAAGCTTTCCCGAAAAAGTTAGAAAATCCATTTGACAGTAAGATAGCTTTTCCGGGGAAGATCAGAAGAAATTTAAGTCATATTGAACATAATGTCTTTAACGTGGCCACGTAAAATGAGGAATTTTTTCAAGCGCAGCTCTTTTCTTTTTTCTAAGCATTATATTTTATGTGCCTAAGTATCCATCTCTGCTTTATTTGCAACACTGCCTCCTTTTTGGGTGAAAGCCAAATCCATTTTCTTATGGCATCTTTTTACTTTGCTCGATAAAAAAAATGGAATGAGTATGTGTAATAAAAGGAGAGAAGTACTGGTAAGTCTATGAACGAGAAATAGAAATCATTGAGTCACTGTGGGGGTTTTAAAATAGGTAGTTGTAGATGGCGTATTACTGTCTGTAAACCACTCTAGCAAATATTCTTCTCGAGGATATACTAAAAAGATGTCTAAAGTGTAATATAATGCTCACACGTACCAAACTTGCTCGCTTCCAGCAAAATCTGCCTCCTCAAGCAAGAAACTGGTACTTGCAATTTCTATTTACAGTATTTTTTCGGTGAGCTAAACATTTAAAATCTGCCTGTGAGGAAGAAAGTACTTATTCCTGAAAATTTGTTGATGCCGTTTTGTCGAAATGCTACATCAGTGTTGTCATAATGTATTATTACAACAAGGTAAAATGGTTCGTTTCGTGTGGCAAGATTACAGGAAAGATCCAAAAACTGAAGAGAAATTTTTCGGCTAGTAGTATATAGTTAGAGTTTGGTTCATGAATGCAGATTTAAAAATTTGTGGTTTTATTTGTGTACCTTATCATCCCACTTTCACTTGGTTTATGAGTGATGCATATTAATGAACGTGAGGAAGTAATCTAAATAGTACTTTATTTCAAACTTCTTTGCTGTGCGGATTAGAAATTCGTTTTTCTCACATCACACATAATTTTCTTTCCTGTCCACAAAACAGTACTTACTGTAAATTTCAAAATAGAGTCTTTGGCGTCTACGGATTGAAATGAAAAACTCTAAATAGTCGTTCCTCTCAAAGTTATTCATATAGCAGAGCACCATCTTGCCTCTACGTTTGTTGATAGTTGATATATGTATAAGCCTCAGATTTTCTTTGCGTTAACCTGTGGCTTCTGCAAAAGCAACAACAGCTTATGACTTTGCAATAAACACTCCCCAAAATAAGCATTCAGGCGTTTATGAAAAAGTAGGTAATGAAGCACTCTATATGCCCAGGCAGTTATTTGAAAATCTACGGTATATTACATTATTATTATGTTATTTAACAGAAATTTTTAAAGCATTACCAAAGATTTAGTGATTGAAATTGTGAGTGGTAAGTTATTGGTATGCATTTAGCCATAAAAATATTATCCTTAATTTTATACCCTCGCGTATATGTATCCGACTGCAGATATACTACTTAAAATTCTGCAGTCACAAAAAATAAAAGTAAACCGTGATGACAGCACTCTCTTTCGTTTCTGATCTTCATCGCTCACTGTCTGTGTCTGCTGATTGTAAGGTGAAAAATTGATGTTTTCATTTGGATGATATGTTGTAAAAGTAGGTAGAAACACTATTTTGTATCGCATTATTTCAGTGTATAAAAGATAATATTATTTGAAGTGAAATAGTACGACTTGAAAGATAAAATAGTGAATCTAGTGGGTACTGCGGGTACTTTCATGGCTTTTTCCTCTTTGACATGTTATGACATCCCACTTCAATATACGTTTTTGCTAATGTTAATGTTATGTATGGGAGAGAGAAAGCACTCAGCATGAGATGACAAAATGAAAGGAGCAGCCTTGAAAGCGCGGGGTGTGGAATGACTTTGGACCGGGCCACAAGTATGAAAAATTGATATGACTAAATATTATGTCTCGCAGTGGGGAAGTAAATTCTATTTTATCATTTCGATGAAGTCTAAATGAAAGCATATCAATCCAGATTTCTAAGAGATCACAACACACCACAGTCATACACATGAAATTAGTTTACAAGTGAATATGAAACATACAAAATATTTCAAACGCTGAACTGAGCACTTGAGCAGTAAACTGATTTGGAGGAGAAATGAAAGGCGAACGAAAGGGAGGCTATTTGTCGAGTAAAGAGGAATAAATATGATGGTGATGGTAATGTCAAATTTTGTTGAATTTTCGTAAAAGCATCTTTCATAAAAGTCCATAAATGGCCGCTGTCACTTTTAAGATGATCAGGCCACTGGTCATCATCAGTTTTCACTCAAATCATTTATCATAAGCACAACATTGACGAGATCAAATTATACGGAAGTAGTAGAAGGAATAAGTATTTGAATCTCCTTTTTTTAAACCATGCTTCGTACAAGTCTTGATATATTTATTTAACAATCAGCAGTCGCGCACAAAAGAATTTGAGAGTGCCAGTAGATAGATGATAAGCACCAGCGAGGAGCACGTTGTAACCCAAATATCGAGATACAGTTCTTATAATTTGCAAAGAAATTCTAACAGTTTACAACCTATAAAAATATAATAAGTTTGTATTTAATAGAAAATAAAGTGCAAGCACTTCTAAGCAATAACTTTCTTTTATAATAGTAGAGCTGTAATGTTCATTTCTTTTGTTGCTGAATAGTTTTTCAGGCAGAACATCGTGCTTTCACAATTTTTAGTAGAAGGACTTGCCAAGACGTTGCTTTCACTTACGTATGCATAATGTGTACATTGTACACATTCTTGTCATGTAAAAGAAAGAAGATTCAAAGAAAGAGTAATATGTCACGGCCAACTTTACTGCATGACTATATCAGCTTGTTAAACAGTGCCCTATAACGTTGATATGTTGATTTTGCATATTTACTTAAATGAATAGGTAATGTAAGTCGTGTTGCGCGGTATATAAACTAAACTACGTTCAAAAACGTTTGAGCATGAGAACTATGTTCACCAATTGCTGGCGTTATCGTCCCAGTACTCTCTGGAGACTATTTTGGAAGCATACCAAACACATAACCTTACTAATATCTAGTTTAAAAAACCATTCTCATTCGTTTTTCTTATAATAAAACTAGCACTTGAACAAAACAAGTAAACAGTGAATACTCGTCGGTAATATACAATTGTTATTAGGATGAACATGAATAAGAATCAAAATATTATTAAAGTTTCTACTTCCAGCTATTATATTTTTCATAATATTCGTTTCACGAAAAACTTCCTGGAAGATTTGAGGGAATATTTTCAGAATTCAATACGATACGCCTTGTGCATTTTAATTTATTTCATGTTTTCTCATGGAAATTCGTGCTGGAGTAACTTGAGAATTAAATTATACTGCATATTTTTATATAGGATAATCGAGATATCTAGCGTAATTAAATTCAATTTTGTAATTGCAAGAATATCTTTACATAAGTATACACAGTTTTTTATGTAATTTTGAATTTTTTTCGGAAAGTCAAATATCGCTCTTAACACGGTAATATGCATGACATTGGCTTGTGATTTTAAAAAGTTTTTTATTCTTTACTTTACATGTCTAAAACTACATGTAAATATTATTTTAAAATAAGTGAGACCATAAATTGGAGATCAAATTTCACGAAGTGTAAAGCTTTTCGGTTACCATTATTCAC
>JAQIXW010002746.1:0-14633 GCA_034700685.1 Willowsia buskii | reverse complement strand
TTGAAAATAGGCAAGTGTAAATCAGTGGCATTATTGGTAAGTTTTCTTCGGATATGCATTAGTAAGCTTTAAAAGCATAATTGTGTAAAATATTTTATATAAATAGCTTATAGGGAACAATGCCAACCCAATGTTAAATTCGTGTACAAGCTCCACCATGTTTGAACGGAACCTTTAAAAAAATATTAATTAACGGTTGTAGATATTTTAGTAACATAAATAAATATATACGCATATGCTTATGCGTTGATAATTGATGACTATTGAGGTATCATCGTAGTTGTCTTGACATAAGACATACCAGTTCAATTAGATTGCTATTAAATTGAAATTGGCCTTAGGTTAATGCATTTATTTCCATTGCATGAGTCGTAAAAAATACATAAAACATTTAATTTATTGGAAAGCTCAACTGTCCCCACAACGAACGTGTATTTTAGTTATGGTAACCATTTTGAACAAAGCTGGGCTCCACCCGACCCACCCACCACAAAATCTAATTGTAACTATCTACAAACCCCTCACCCCTCACCTTGTTCATTTACAAAAAAAAGTAAGCTAATATGGTTTTGAAGGTAGTATTGGTATTACCTTTTTGATTTCTTTATTTTCATTATGATTGATTCACAAGTTCCAGATTTATTTCATGACTAACGACCAATGAGTATATGAAAGCACCGTAAATTTCCAATTAGACCTCGAGGTTTTAACTGCATCATGATTTGTTATTTAATAAAAGACCGGGAATCTATTATATCTATTTACATATATGTTGTGTTGTAATATACATCGATAAATGTTGTTTTAACATGAAAAATATTTGATATACCAAAGTAAACATTCAAAAGTACAAAATCTTGGAATCTTGGAGTGGAAATTACAGCTACAAGTAAACTGTCGTTCATGTACTAATAAAATATTACCCTGTTATGCTCCTCAAAGCAATAAACAATAATTACAATGCAGAGAGGTGTGCATTTGACAGCCTGTACATTAGAGGGAGTTTGCATTGCATTATAGGGGAGTTAGACGAGCACACATTAGAAGGGGTGTATGTTAAAGGGGTCTTTAAAGTACTTTGTCGAATTTTTAGGCCATAGACGCCTTAGGTCTATTTGAAAACTTACGGTAAGTGCTTGCAGTTTAAAGAATACAGAAAAAAGAATTCTAGAATTTCCTTATAAGTCAAAGCTTTTCTGTAAATGTATGTATTTGTGTTAGAAAATGCATGTAGTCTAAACTCGCAAATTTTGTACAGCGATGAGCTTTGTTACGACATTAAAAAACAATATAAAAGTTTACGATCAGATAAATCCCACGAAACAGGTATTTGGGGCAATCTGAGTACACCTTTGGTTTTTGGTTACTTCAGCTTCATGCATCTTACATGCCTTTATGGTAAACAAGAGTGAGAGTCTTAGGAGATCTGTATTATCCATGTACCCTAACTTCAAGCCCAACGGATAGACAGTAACACGGATTTTGTGTGGCCTTTGAAAGTTAACTTGGGAAAAGTTGGTATGTTATTTGGAAACCAAGAAAAGCATGTGTTTGTTCTCTTGTTTTTCGTGAGATACAAGAATGTGTTAAAGATTTCGGGTTGACACCAACCACTTGAAATTTTGTAATGTACACGAAAGTTACATTTTTCCTTCAGTGATTCAACATTCAACCATCACTTTTTATAGCTGCTTTCCCACTTCCGCACATGTTTGCATGATTCCTTCAGAGTAGGATAAATAATGTAAATATGACTTACCCATAAGACATCATACTAGATGGAGATTTAAGCATTATGCTTCATGTGTGAACAAAGCTTAGGAATTCATGTTGCATGCCTCAAATTCATTTTGACATAGCAGATGGCATTACGTACGGAATACAAAGCATATAAGAGTATATAGTGAGCCCATTCCATCTGAATGTTTGTAAGTAAATACATTTAGCACGGTTGATTTTCCATGAAGGGGTTCCCTTTCCATTTTGAACATTCATTCTTGTTCCCTGTCTTTTTATACTAAATCTCAATAAGGGCTTCATATGAAGATTTCCATGTTATATAACACATAAAGGAAACAGCACTACAAATCAACTTTGTGACTATACGATTCCATGTCATATATTGGCAGTAAAAACAATTTATGCAGGCTTTTACTTCACTTGTAAGCATGGAAAGAATTTTGTTTTTTGTGTATACCAGTTTTATAATGCTTCTGGAGAAAGTTTCAAATTCCAACAGTACTTCATGGCAAACAAAATACTTATTAAATAAAAGGATGGACATATATGCACTAAAAATATTCGCATATATACTATATGTTTGGAAAATATAAATTTCACAAAACAACAAGCATCATAATATGAAAGTGCTTCGTAGAGAATACCCGCGATATTATTAGCATTACACAGTGCACATTCAAGCGTGTACGGTTGGCTGGTGACTATAAGCTGAGGATTAATGTGGTGGATTTGGTAGGCTGTTGAAGTGGTGGAAAGGAAGGGAAACAATAATCTTCTCCTTTCATCCCC
The DNA here is from genome assembly GCA_034700685.1 of Willowsia buskii. Lineage (NCBI taxonomy): Eukaryota > Metazoa > Arthropoda > Collembola > Entomobryomorpha > Entomobryidae > Willowsia > Willowsia buskii. Next base: position 12,104 of record JAQIXW010002746.1, on the reverse strand, counting down.
TTCCAATTTCATTAAATTCTTGTAAAGTATGGCATTATTTTTTTGTTTTAGTCGTTGCTTTCTAGATTACATATTAGGGATTTGAAATATTATATCTATCAGTTTTTCAGGTATGCAATGTGGAGAAAAGTATGCTATTGTGGTGGATTGGAGCATGATATGATTTAATTTCGGGGAGTGTATATGGTTTACAGGTATGCAACGCACACAAGCACACTGAGTGCTTTTAAACAAGCTGGGAGCCCATTATTTTTTTGGCCTATCTATTTTTGAGGAGACGAGTAAAGCAATGACATTAATATATTGTCAAGAGTATGCTAGAAATCTTTTCACTTCCTCTTTGAATTTCATACATCAAATTTTAGTGGGAATTTTGTAAACAAGAGGTTTTGATTTTGTTGGCTTGCAAAAATTGTGTTACTTCCACTTCCATGTCACAGGCTCATGAATCTGTATGCATGTGTGCACATAATCAATAAAAACATTTTCTTGGAATACGCCTGCTGATATATTGGGGATTTACAGCAGACTTTGTACCTACCTTTTCATCCCATTGCCAGGGAAAGTACCTTGGTTGAAAGCGTCGTTTCGTTTATTAAAATCAAGTGTGGATCAAGTCCGATCTGGATTAGATTTAAATATGAAATATTATGGATAATATGTTTCATTAAGGACATGCATATAATAATAACTTTATTGAATTTCTTAAGATTGTTCAGTTATTTACGTGTTCGTTTTTTAGAAACTAAAGTCACAACCATATATAATGTTAAAACTGTATAATAATTTTTTCTAAATGCACACACGGTTTTTGTTTTGTGGGCGACATTTTGTTGTTGTTTGTTGTAAGTACAAGTAACAAGTTTATACAATGAGTTATATTTGTAATATTTACTTAACTTTAGTTCATCATATCGTAGTATTTCATTCCTAAAATATTTACAATGTATATAGTCTTCCAAAGAAACTGCGTATTTGTGTGCTTTCGTTTATAGACGTTTGACAATTACCTACAGTACCTAGTTATACATGGATTTCATTGTTTTAAATAATGTATTTATTTCGCTGATTAAGTAAATTCCATTAATTTTCTTTTAATAAATAGCAATCTGTAAAAGCAGTATTAAGAAACTGTTGAATTGCTTACACTTAGTAAAAGGGTAAAGTACATAGTTATTACTTAATAAAGATATATACATAATAGGTAATAAATATTTATTATAAACCCAACATTAAGTCGTGTATGTTCACAAAATTCCTTGTGATCTTCATTAGTTTATTTTACACTTGTCGTAGTACAACATATACATATAACTCGAGTATTTTACTGGTTCAATGATGATTGTTTAAGGTATGGACTGTAGTAGACATGGAGTAGCAGTCAGACAGCCTGACCCCTGACTCATAAATCAGACCGAGCATGCACAAGGGTATTCGGCAAAATCATTGAATACGCAAATTTGTACCGAATTCAAAAATAGAAGCAGGCATTTCATGCACATAGCTTAAGCTGGAGGTAGGTTCCACACACAAATACGTATGTTTTGCTTTGCATGCTTTCAAATAAATTTTGAAAACACAAACTGATGCTTCAAACTCTTTAAATAAGATTTGCTCGGTAGAAAAGGTACTAAAAGTTCCCATGCAAAATCAAAATTTAATAAACCACAAAAAACACATTTGATATAATGATGACGTGTGGATTAACATGAGTTACAGATAATAAACAATGAATGGACCGGGAATCTGGTAAAACATCCTGCCTACCTACATAAATGAAAGTGGCGTTGATACAACATTGGAATTTGCTTGTGTGTCTACCGAGGAAATTTCTCAATAATTTATGAAAAGAGTCCAATTGAGACTTCTGGAAATGAAAAACTCTGAAAAAATCCAAATATAATACACTGAGCACAACATATTATAAGTTGCCGATGAACAAAGTGAACGTTTTATCATGACATATCTAGTAATCCGACAACTGGCATCATTTTCCTGAAATTTACGGATGAGAACTTCTCAGTATGAGGTACATATGTCATTCAAGTGGTATTAGTACTAATCTGCATTTGTTACTTGTTTTATTATAGTCCGTAACATTGAGTGACTGGTTTGTCAAAGTTGTGATTCCATTTTATAATATTAGGAGCGGAGTGTTCACAATCGCATACAATTTAAAACTTTAGTACACAAATACTGCCTAGTGCCTTCAATACCATTGTAACGAATAACGCATAGATAAAGAGGAAGCTGTGCAACATATCTGTGCTTTCACAGATATGTTGGGAGAAAAGTAACATGTGGAAGATGTTTTGCAAAGATAAAACTGATTCAGTGTGTAAGGTAAAAGGTCACGAGCTTAATATTGAATATCTACTTTTTTGAAGATTTTATACATTGAGGGATGAAGTAACTTTTAATAAATCACATATGATACTTGTGAAAACTCACACTGCATAATATCTACAATAAAGAAATACAGTAGATATATAATGTGAAGTCAAAACTGTTGGTCCTTATAATAATTTGAAAATATTTGTAAACTCAATGGCAAGCCTACACAAAATGACCACAAAAATTTTTACTGGTTTTATGAGATTTTGATTCCGTACCGAAATTCTTGTTTATTTTCAAATATTGGCACATGGATTGTAAAACGGTGAAAGTTATGTCTAAAGCGAATGCCGTATTTTTTCAAAAAAATATTTTTTATCTTGCTCCCCCTGTAATATGTACATGTGCATGTAGTATAGTTCGTATTTCATTCGTTGTTGCCGACATGAGAAGTTTGTATATAGCTAATATATTTTTGTTGTTTATAGTAGTCGTAGTCATTCACTAGGCTTTGATGATTTTAATGGATTTACTTTATGTAGGTGCCTTAATGTACAAACATTATGAGATCAAAGTGCAAGTTTGTATAAACAGAAAGCGAGTTTGTGGAATAGGAAAACTCACGTCACAGAATGTTTGTGATAATGCGAGGTACCTGAATTTGTACATCATACACTACCTAGGAAGTATTTACATTCAAATTTTTATGTTTGCTAGCATCACGACATATAATATATGGTAATAATTCATTTATATGAGTGTAGATAAATGGTGTTGTATTATAAGCAGGAAAGAAAAGTGTGCTTGAGCTTCAAAGAATCTCTGCTTATGGAATCTTTCATAGATAACTAAAACTGCTTTCTCTTGTAAAAAGAATTTCTTTCTTTGAAAAGTATTTTTTATGCTTGTTGAAAAAGATTCTTTTCGAAACTAAATACCCAGAAAGCAGTGTCATGTAAATGTGGAGATCCCCGTGTGAAAGCATCCACGTTCCATTCCATCAGCTTACATCCAAAAATATGTTATTGTGGCATCAAAAACTCTTGGGTAAAGATTGCAGTTGATTTTATTGGATTAAAAAGATAAATTCATGTGCATAGAAGAGGGGAAAAAAATAATAAATCTCTAATGTTAAAATTTGTAATTTTTAACAATTTGTAATTGTATTTACAAATGCTATTAATCAATGGAAAATGTGACTCTTAATTAAAGGTTTACACGAAGTTTATGGGAGGATTACAAGCCTAAAAGCATTCCAATATTTCTCCAAAATTGCTAAAGACATTCCTAATATGGCTGACTCGGTATGAAAAATAAGCATTTCAAATACATGCAGTAATAGGGTAAAGGTGAATAACTAGTAATGACAATAATGATTTTTCAAAGACTATATTACTGACTAGAAAGAATAACCGAGCATTTGAGTAATGATTTTGATACAATAAAAGGCTTCTCAGTTGTTTTCATCATAGTGCAAACAGCTCTCTCGCTAAACCGAGTTTTCATGCTCGCTGCAGCTGCAATGTGCTTAAGGTTGTCCTTTGCAGGTGTGGTTCAAAAAATAACCGATTTTAAATAAGTTTCTTACTTATAGCAGGGTTTAATCTTAAAATTATGATTCAAAAACCATTGTTGATCCAAAACTTACATGCATAAGATTATCGCAATTGGCCAACAGAGGTCGGGTGTGATTCTGCAAAAGGAAGTTTGACGTTTAGCAACGTAACCCCATTATCAAACAACATCATCGTTAAAAAAAATATTTTTCTTCGTGTTTCTATTCACTTTCACTTTAGTTCTATTTCTAAAAAGGTAACATATGAGATGAAATTGATATATGTATGCATTTCAATGAAAGCAAGGATGAAAAGGAGCAAAGAATGAGGAAACATACAGAACACATCAACAAAGAGAAAAGAAAGTAGCATACTTAAATGTGTAAAGAAAACACTGTATTTGCAGAAAAAGAAACAGTCGATGCTATTTGTGTGTGTATAAATGATTCGATTTTCAAAGAAGTAAAGAGAAAAGCACATGCTATGTTCAAAATACAAGCACCTTCTCTTTCTTGAGTAGTAGTAATGCAAATGCATTGCAAGGCTTTAAAAGAAACGAAAGGCTAGTTCATCGTTAGAGACTTGGAGATGAAAGAAAAAGATAGTTATGTTCTTTATTTTTTACTATAACGCAACACATTTGAAAAATATATGTGGAGAAGGAATAATTCTATACGATTTACACTGACAACTTAGGTCACATAATACGTTTATAACAACATGAATGTCTATTCACTTTCTCCACTTTATTTCTTTCGTTATCAATCATAGTAAATTTGACGTGGAAATTATAATATTCTCGAAATAAATATTTTGTATTACGCTCAGATTGATTCATTTGTAGGTTGACAGACGTTTATTTGGCTGGTTGCGGTGGGATAGACAAATCCTATTACTAGAACAGTTACGATCAAGGGTGCCACAGGATCTCATCATACTAAAGGGCGTATAGCGAGTTTATGACGAGTAAATATGTAAAATCTTGGTAGTAAAATAAATGAGTTAATGGAAAATGGATAGAATTTATTACATAAAAATTTCTTAGCTGTCAGGTATTATAAAACGGGTAAATTGAAGATTCAGTTTCCTTTTTAATGAGAGTAAACATTTCTTTTTGAGGGAAAACATAATTTGGCCTCAGGAGCACCATCCGTCTGAAGTATTTTTAGTATCTCATCCAGAGACGAAGATATGTTTCCAATTCGGTTTCGGCCTAATGACGGAACACTGGGATTGTATTTTATCTCCAGACTTTCAGTATATTACCTACATTATATATTGTACAGTTTGCATTTGCTTATAAGAAAAATGAATTAGAGACTGAGCAGTGGTAAATTAGAAAATTTTAATTAATCAATTCTAATAAGACTCACTAGAATGTATTGGTCTTGTAGTGTTTCTCTTAGGAAGGAAAACTCTTAATTTATTCAGAAAAATGTAACGGCATTCCTAACACCAGTGTAGTTTTATATTTCAGATGAATCTCAATCTCAATCATATTGTATAGGAAATGGGATTGGTTCATTTATAGCACTGAGGATACGAGATGGGTTTTGGTGAAAGTAGACCGATAAAAGGTAAGGTTGAGACAAAGTAGCGCGGTATTAAGGATATGTTGAACGATTACGGCATCTTCAAGTTGCAAGTGTAAAGTAATGAGGTGAGGTGAAGTGTATAGGTAAATATGTTTATTATGTATAAGGATTTCCTCTAGTAATCTGTAAAAAGAATTGTTTGTTTGGGTCCGCGTACAAGTGTATCAGCTCGGAGGGTACTTGTTGAAAGCTTATTTGGAAGGAAGGGTAAAGTGTTTAAAACAATGACTATAAAGTCTTGAAGGGCTGTTTGTCGGTACTTTTGTTTTTCTTGGTTCCTATATGTGTAACTAATGTATGCTTACAATTTAGTGAAGAAACGAGGTGCGAAATGAGTACATTCGAGCTTACACCTAATTAGTTAAATACATAGGATTGTACAACTGTAATATTATCATAGCAGGAGAACAAAGTGCATACGCGTGAAAGATCCTTTTGTGCTCATCATAATCCATAACTATTTCATATAAACTATAATTTCATTGTTATACGCTGTATCTGTATATACACCAATTGAAGATAAATTTCTCACCTTCATCGATCATAGTACGATAACGAATTAGCAAAAGGTTGATTTACTGGTCCTGGTGTAATTTTTTTGCTGGATTAGTAGGGGGAACTAATGGCTAGAATGCATCAAAAATTCATTGAAGAAATGAAATGTTTGAATAAATTGTGTAATATCTGCTGTTCATAAATGTAGCATCACTCAACAAGAAAATAACATGTCAAAAATGATTTACAACTCTCCCAAACGTCAAGTACATATCAAAGACTGCAAGAAACATATACCCAGACTAATATCGTGACTTTAGAAACACACGAGAGCTTGATGCTCAACTTTGTGTCAAATTTTCGTCTACGCAATCTTGCACAAAAGGAATTATCTGTAGTATTAGCAGAGCTACCGATTAGACAATACAAAAAAAAGAAAGTTGCCTGAATTAAGGAATTGGAATTAATGCTACACCAGCACCATGCTACCCTCATATTTCCCTCTTTGCTACCCATTCAAGTGGCACAATCAGGAGATGTAGCATATTTCGGAAGACACCATAGGACCACGGAACAGCATTAATATAACAATTCCTCCATTCGTTTGGAAAGTTTGCGGCTTTCCCTGTAAACTTGAAGTTGCCTCTTTGAGCAAATAATCGCAAATAACAACCATAACTATTAATAATACATTTACAAAATCCATACAGTTACTTTGAAGTTTGTATAAAATTTGAATACGGAAATTATAGCATATTTTTGTAGTATTCTGGTGTACGACAAAGTACACTTTATCTAATCCTATAATCCTGTCAGTAATTATATAGCTATGTGGAATATATATATATATGTATGTGAGTATAAAACATCAAACTTTTTACTTCCTTATTTACTTGTTAAAAATTTTCCTAGCAACTATTTCCCGTGAGCGTCCTAAAGAACACCAGTGCTTATTATTATTATAGGGTATACTACGTTACTACAATCAGTTTTCTCTGGAATAGTGCGTAAAAATATACAAGAGTACGTGCGCACTCGAGGATAACGTTAACGCACTTTGGAATAGTAAGGAATACATAATATATACATGGCTGTTGTCGAAATATCTTTCCCTTTGTGATATAATTAACACAGTTGTTTTGGCAGTTGAACTACATTCTTATTAAGTTTAACTTCCCTACAACAACTCCAACATACACGGTATAGCTATAGATAAACATTTTGGTGGTATAATATACTGAAATGGTGAATATCTTTTTAGGATTTTTGTCATGAAATAATCTTTATTAATTATTATTTGGACATGGACAATATCCTATAAAGCCTTTTTAATCTCATCAAGAGAAAAGACCAACTGAAGCATGATAAGGGTGAAACGAATGGTGTGAAAAGTTTACCGACAACGGCAACAACACAATGTCCAAACACATTTTATATTGATGTATACTGGATCAAAAGGTTTTTTAAACCAATAACTTTTAGTTTCATTTACGCCTCGATGAATGCTATTAGGTCCAGATCATTTTCTAGTTTTAAAATCAGCACAGACTATTGTTATACCTCCATTTTATTCTCTGATTTGTTTTCTTCCTAAATTAGAATAATATATTATGGACCATTGACCATAATACCAGAAGTTCTGCAGCTATTTGGGTACTGTCACGTACCTTTCATGTTTATATTCAGTCCCGCCACCTGCATACAATGTCTTTTCAAATAAACCAAATTTATTAAATACTTACAATCTTTTGACTCGTATAAGATAATATGTACGTGGTTTTGAGATGTGAAAGAAAAACGAAATTATGAAAGTTATGGTGTTCAACTGGGTTTCAAAGTGCATAATATGAAACTACGAGTAATGGTTTGAATTTCACACTAACAACTTACTACTGTCTCTTCTAAAATATTTTGTGAGCCGTGTTGGCTTGGTTCAATAATCACATTATTTAGAAAGTCAGATAACGTAATGCAAAGTGGCATAATGTACTTACTGGAGTGTTAATGATGTGGCTTATGACGACCGAAAATGAACGAAGGAAGATCTCTAATGGTTATTTTATGACTATTATAAAACCTTCACTTCAACTTTTCCCGAAAGCATACAAAATGAGATGATCTTTAGAGTGCGTTCATGGTCATCTTCTTCTCATATCTTTCGGGACCACCTTTCTGCACGGCTACATATATAATATGATTTGCCTTCACCGTCAAATTCATTGATCCACTTAATTTGTAACTGTTGTGGCTGTGTGGTGATACGTTATTCTACAAGACATGGATTTGACATTGGTACATTTACATTTATATGAAGTTGATTAATATATGTACATACTCGCAGATTGCATTGTTTTAAATTTTAACAACCGAGAGTATTGGATACAATATTAGATGAAGTAGCAGTTGCGTAGCTGAGTGTGCGTAATATTTTTGTCATTTTGCTTAAACATAATATTATATAGTATATAAAGTTCCATTTTGCCTGGCTTTATCTTATCCTACTTACCTCTCAGAGAAATCTGTGATGGAAGATGCTTATAGAAGTTCTTCGACCTTAATGGCTATTTGTATATAATATTGTAAAACTTTGAATAGTATATGCAGTTCTAAAGTGTTATTATGTAGTTGAAAAGTCGCAGAATAATAGAGTAGTAGTAGTACTATAAGTTGAATTAAATATATAACTGTTTGGTCTAAAGTCAGTCATCAAACGTCAAAGCATACATCATCGTATTTGGGGGGTAGCTCACCGCCGCCTCCACCGTGTCTGACACACCTCGTCCGTTCTTCAGGTACGTGAATGCTGTACAGAACCGGTGTTGGAGGCATCACAGGTGTTGGTGCAGGTGCTGCGGGAGGAGGGGGTGGGGGCAAACTTGATGAGTGTTCCCCTGAGGATGAGGCTTGGGAATCATTATTCGAATTTTGTCCAGAACCGCTGCCGATGGATGAGACGTTGGCAATGATGCCAGCGGATGCTGCTGCAGCTGCTCGTATTTGTTGCGCTTGTGAGAATATTGCACTTCGAGAGGTCGATGGGTATAAGCCCGGTTGCGTTGTATGAGCGTGAGTTGTTGTTGCTGTCAGGTACTCCTCTCCTGACAAGCCTGCAAAAAGTCCAGGAAAGAGAGAGAGAGAGAAAATAAGTGACAAGTTAAAATAATTGTACTTTGTATTTACTGAAAGAGTGATGGAAAAACTAACAATGAAACTAGAATGACTTGACAGTAATTAAAGAGCCTATGATGTACTGCACTATATGCACTACGAAATACACGTGGATAGGTCTTTAAGTAAATACTTTCATAAGTAAATTAGTCCCTTAACAGACTATGTGCTCGTGTGAGAAGCACTGAAAGTGTTTTTACTACATATATGAGCACGTCAAACGAAAGATAATCCGAATAGACTTTTTCCCAGCAATTGGGTTCCCAGTGAAAATTTCTGCCACTTTCACCAAGTTCTTTCACAAACTTTTTCTCCTGTAAACTTGTCTACCGAAATAGAGTAATGTGCGACGCAGTGAATACATTTACGTACGTAAAGATGGTGCCCACATTTTGCTTCCTCCACTACATTAGCCGCTGTTGCTGTCAAGATGATTCCTAATCTGATGTTTGCAAAACGTATATACGGGAATGTAGTGGTAAAGTGGTGGTATTCTTGGTTGAAAAATGTATTATCGGAAATGTTTTCGTATATTTAGGTACTTGCTTTCATCCAACACATTGCGTACTATCAATATTATAGTGGCAACGATGTAACTAGCTGCCATCAACATCACTAAACATTTACAATATGTGCACGTTGTTTCTATTCCTATTATTCTACGCTATATATTCCTTTTATTCTCACTCTTCGTGCCTGCTTGCGTTTCTGTTTTTAGCTCTATGCTTGGATTTGGCAAGAGAACAAGCGTTTTGTCGCTGGGTAATTGGATCAGGGAAAGCGGGGAAAGTTTTCACTTTAGCCCTGCAGAAAGCCTTTCTTTGGTCGTTTTTACCAGGGAAATTGATGTTGGTTTGTAGTATTTCAATATTGCATATATAGCATGCTCACTATCAACTATCAGTGAAGAGCATCATCATGTCTGCCTCCGTTACCAAAAATCTAATAACAGCTCTACAGCTATAAACGAACATTACACTAGTCGCCTTTCAGGTGTGCTAAATCGCGTATTAGATTGTATCGATATTTTCCTCCAGTCATACTGTTCTCTTTATATATTTTTCAAGTTTGAAAGAACTCATTTCACCAATTTACTAGCTTCACTTTGGTTTCTCGCTCAATTTGCACATTTCATACCCTGATATTCATATGTACTTTGTGGGGTGTGTCGATCGTCTCTGTTTAAAGAGATTGTATTTTAACTTCCCAGTACTTCCAATTTACATGTACATACAGCATACAGTGATCAATGCAGCATAAAATTCAGCCATGATCCCCCATGAGCTTTGGCAATGAGGTTTAAAACATTACCGGAAAAGGACTACAAAAATATTCAGACAACATGTGTCGTGAAAAATATTGGAGGTGGGGTTGAATAATTTGAAAAATCGTCGCATGTAGAAGTAGGTATGCATATGTTGGTACATTTAAATTTTCATTCGTCATTACTAGAATTAGGCAGTGTTATGAAAACGCTCGTTTTCCAAAGACGACTGATACAGTCAGCCCAGAGGTAGATTTTTTAGGACGAGAGAAAAGCGGTAGCATATGCAAGGCAACTTTTAGACCTCAAAACGCCATTCATTCTGGAATATAGTGTCAGAAGAGCCCTGTCAGCTTTTTTTGTAGCCATATGTAAAAAGTTCATCTGGCAGTGTGGCAGTCGCTCCCAAATCATGCAAACAAACAGAAAGTGGTTAGTGCTAATATCTGCTTTTACTTGCTTTTATGTTACCTCCAAAGCCACTCATCACTACCATTGGTGCTGTTACTCTAGCAGAGAGTAAGTCGGATAATGGAAAAAGCACGATTTGGATGCTTTCAGTCAACCATCATTATCATCGTGGTCATCATTACCATCAACAAGCTGGGAAACGGGTAAATTGGTGAAATGTTTCACAAATTTTCCTTCTGGCAGATGCATCAATCATTGTAAAGTTGTGGTTGCTGGCGACTTTAAATTTTTTATAAAACCAATGCACACATTTATGTACACTTTTCCCGTTTCAATGAAATGTCAGAGTACTTTCAAACAAAGCGTTTCAACATATGGACACTGGTACAGACGTTTCCAATGAAGACAGAAGCGAGGTTACACAATTATTTTATTTCTAACAGATGTGACAAGTTGTAGATGGAATAGAACTGCGGGTGCAGTTTCATCGCTGAAAGTAGAGCTCACATGCTCAGTAATAAGAGAAAAACTCTTGCTCCTATCTTTTTCTTAAGAAAACATACTAAGGTGGGGAAAATGCTAAGCTCGTTTCTTTCCTTCGTTTCTAACAAAACATTTTCAAGTTTGTTGACAAAAAATTTGCCTAAGGAAAAAAGCTAACTTTTTCCCTACGACGACGGAGTCTCAGGAACTTGAAAAAATTCATTTTTCTAAAGTGAAAGTACATTCATATATGTACATACAGACAGACATACATACGTAGGACAATATACAATTGTTTGGTGCTGCATTTGATATATATATATTTATGTATATAATACATAAGCTCACATGGATCTCTCTTCTGTATTATACCCCATTTCTTTTTTCCGTCTTGTTGCTTCTTCCGCTTTTGCCATTGCTCTGCTTCCCTATTGTACCATCTTGCCTTGCAAGTTGAACTTTTCTCACAAAGAAAATATTATACATGCAAATAGCATATGTACATAAGTCTTTTTCTATTCCACATGAACATAAAAGTCACATTTCTTTCGATGATGCATGTACGCGCACCATCATAAATACGTAAAGTGGTACATGTACAACAACCATCATCTTTACCAACCACCACTATGGATCCAGCTGAAGGGCTGTGAATATGCAAAAAAAAGAAAACTACAAAAGAGCAAAGCCAGCAAGGAAGTAGTTGGAATTAGTACTCTACCTAACAAGCTAGCACATTTATCTTGAATAGTATCCTTTCCCTCCTTTCACGATTTTTTCTCCCACGATTCTTGCGTA
>JAQIXW010002745.1:0-14636 GCA_034700685.1 Willowsia buskii | reverse complement strand
TTATTCGAACGTATTTGTATGGTTCACTTTTGCGCCAGGAAAATTAAAACGTTTCAAATCTAATTTCAGAATACGTATTTTATATAGTATATTTAAATATTTAATCAGAAGCAAATAACTTTCCCTCCAGTGTTTGTTTTTACATTATTTCTTATCTCTAAATTTTGAATAAGTCCACTACAATGGAATCCCAAGAAAAAGCAATGGGAATATTGGAACAAAGACAAACCAAAGTACTTTCTGACGCATATTTGTTACGGTATTTTGATTGTCACGATAATATGTTGTGCTGCATACGTTGGCGCAAAACACCAAAATATTTGCTCGTTGGCTCATCTTGCGTGTGTTTGCCTACAAGCGGTGGTTGTGATGGCGCTTACTGGCATGTGTATTCTAACTTTTTCGGATGGGGAAGAACTTGCGCAAGCAGCTAATTGGTATAATCAGAGACAAGAATGGATTGTAAAATTTGGTAAGTTTACCTTCATATATCATTGGATCTACTCTAAAATTCATGTTGTTTGTTGTATATTTCTGTCACAGGGCCGAAGAACTATCGGATATTTGGCGTACTAGCTTTGGGGCATACAATTTATGTAAACTTAATTTCCGCCGTTGCCACACCTTTAATCATTTACTTAAATCTAGACCCAATAACTGTGGTTCTTAGATATGCAATCTTAGAAAAAAAGTATAAGTGGATTTTCACTCTAAACAAAATTCTTTCCTCCTTGTTTTATGCTCACGCTTCTCAGATATTTTTTGGGAGCTACCGCACCCTATTTCTTACTGCAGTGCTTGAAGGTTTTTATAGAATTGCACTTCTAAAAATCCTTGGGCGAAGTATGCCCGCACCGTCTTGCTTGCAATTGTACAAGGAACAAATGATAGTTATGGGATTGATCCACGACTTTGAATACAAAGCAACCGCATTAGCATTAGGTATGTCCTTTGTTCTAAGTCTGGTGTGTGTAAATACCATTTTTCTGGGATATATAAAACATATCAGTTTGTTAATGGTGATTTCGGGAATTGCCCTTTTTGTTGTTTTATTCGGACTTCATATAATATTCCTTCTGGGTTGCTCAGTTTTTGAATCTTCAACAAAAGTTTTAAGGTCGTGGCAGGATACAAAATCCTTTGAAGTTGTTGAAAGCGCTGACAGAAAATATTTTAAGAAAGTTTACGTGTTCTTAGTATACCAGCCGATCGGGTTGGTGTAATTGATAAGGATATTAAAGTTAATTACATGAAAGAACTGCTTGATTATGTGGTCAATTATTGTTTGTACTAACGATTAGTCAATGCACACAAATAATTATAATTAAAGCATCAAAGTGGTGGCAAATTAAATGTCACAGGTTGTAATATGTTTAGCATAGTATTTTAGCCACTTCATTATACAAACGTTTGTTTAATAAAAACTATATAGTCTTAATTATAATCAAAAAAATTTAACAGATCATTCAAATAAAAACTTATCCGAAAAGTCAAAAATTACATTTCGTTTTTTCAAAGAAGTATTTTTGAATTACATTGATCTCGAATATACAAATGAATTATTCATGAGCATCATATCAAGCCTTAAGATTAACTACGTTTATTTGCTGTCTATCCAGCAACATAAGGTGAACTAAAATGGCAAAAAAGGCCAAAATTCTAAAAAATCTTTTAACTGCCAACCAACTGAACCACCAGCCAGACAAACTTTGGAACATGAATAAAATGCACTTGGAGCACCATCAACGATACAGGCAATTCGAGACCCATATTTTTTGGCTTGTTTTTTGTTTGAAATTCATAAATAATGAAAACAGGTTAAACATGGTCCACCTGGTAGATTTCTTGTAAACAGGAAAAGTCGTATGGTCACTTCGACTGTGTACCAACTTTCTGGTTTGGATAGAAGTATAGAAGTCATTTCTACTTGTACTTTTGGTATATCGTACTTGTGACCAGCTTGAAGAAGCTCCACGGCAATTTCACCTCTCTGAATGGGTGTCTCAACATCGTTGTAATATATATACGGTAATAAAGACTTGATAGCTGCTTCCGTCATGTCAGGCATCAAGATTTATGTAGTGGGTTTTAGATTCTTCGTATTTGTCATTAAGCATCGTATGCAGAACAGAAATTTGAGCTAAAAAATAAACCATTGTCATAACAATTCCATTTAAATTGTTTATTTATTTGATATTCTAATTGTAAATATGGTTGTTATTTACCCTGTAGAAGTACTTTGCGACACTTCACAGACTCTTTGTTAGAAGCAACAATTACAACATCACAATTGATCTCCTCTTCTTATATTTTGCGATTGACGCACGATGTATTCTTAAACTCGGGAAATGTCGAAAAGGTTAATTCAAGATACAGCATGCTGGAATACATATAATATAAAAAGTTATTGTTAGTTCTCCGGTGAAGGCAAGTAGACTATCTTTATTCCAACTACGTTTGTCCCATGGTAGAGAACCCTTCAATTCGGAACCAAATCTTTTTCCGTCACTGGTTGATATTTCGTCAATTTCAACTTCTATATGATTTGCACAGTACATATCTAAAACTTGCAGTTATTATATAGTAATGAAACCAATTCAGAAAACGGAAGCTTCAATGGAAAGCTAAGCGTCCAGCAATCCAGAAATTGGAATTCGACACTGTAAAAACTAAGCAGCATTATGAAGGCTTGGGCCTGTCCTATAAGATTACAAAGCCTTTCGTCAGAATCCTGATCGATAAAATTCATCGATGAATTTGTTATCTCAAATGAGGCATTTCTGAAAACTGATCCTAGTAGTAAGCTTTAAATAGTGTGAATATAAGAAGTTTTTTTCCGCAAATATTTGTTTAAGTATCGTGTCCTTATGTTTCTGCGCGCGCGCAAAATGTGATTGTACATCCACTCTAATCGTGACATCCTCGTATAAAGTACGTAGCCTGTACAGTGATGGTTAGTGATTTGAGATAAAAATCAATAAAATTTTATGATTGTTTGTACTGTTGGGTTGGAATTAGGTAGCTTATATTTATTCTTATCTTTCATTAGCTTAATTAGCTTTATCTACCACTTTGGTGGCTACAAAAGAGCAAGTCAGCTTTATTTTCATTATCACACAAAAACAAATAAGTAACATATATTTAGATTCAAAAGCAAGCAATTGGAATCAGAAAATTGTAATTTGAACTAATTTTTTGACAAGTTAGTTTTTTTGTGGTTTCAATTGATATTGAATTCAATTAAACATTATATGATTTAAAAATCAACAAACTTTTACATTGTAGTAGGAAAAACAAAATACGTATTTCTAAACAAGTGCAAATGTACAATTGTCATCGTTCCTATAATGCTTCATATTATATATATCGCTGCTAAAGCATTAGTGTCTGCATCATTTTTATGACGTCTTTTCATTTGTAAAGCGCTTGTCTTAGCATTCATCGAAACAAACAATAAATTTTTATTTTAAAGATATGGCTCTTTGGTTTTTGTAGAAGGTATTACCAGAAATCCCTTTTATTGATTTAGTAATGCGAACGGTTGTATTCCCATCTAACAACTTACAAATGATGAATAAAAACTGCCTAATTGTGTAAAAAATAAATAATTTTTGCATTTACCGCTTTAAATCCAACAATGCTTCATCCATAAATTCTTCTAACTAATAAATTATTTTTGGTAAATTATAAATAAATGTTAATATGGTTTTCAATCAGTTGATCAAAATATTCTATGGGAACGGGAGGATTTGGACTTGTTAACGTTGTGATGTTGTCGCCTTTATAGAAATTGCTCATAAATAACCAAAAAACTAGATAAAATGGAATCAGAATTCTGAGAGCAGCAACTCTGGCCAGTTCATTTCCATAAGGGACAGACTGTTCAATGGAGGGGCCAATAAGTACTGAAATAAATCGTTTCCATTGAAGAATTCTTTTGTCAATGTGTTGATGTGAACTAAACTTAATTATTGCAGCGAACAAAGAACAAAAACTAAAATGTATCGCAATAATCCCCAACCACGTTTGCCAATCTAATGAAGCGACTAGTTCAACAAACGGCAGGTTGAGCGAAGATTTAATATCTCCGCAAGCCATAAATCGGAAATTTTCGTGGAAGAAATCGTGCTGTATATTGAAAAGACGAACAGTCGAGTCCACTGCTCTGACAATAATATACGGAGACGGTTGTCCTGCGTAAATACAGTTGCAGCCTTTAGGATATTTAATTATCTTGCATATGCGCTCATCAGAAAAATATTCTTCATCTGGCATTTCAAGATGGGTTAAATCAAATGTGATGTTTTTAAATACTGACCCAAGCATTGTTACCTGAATGTATTGTGAGTAAACATGCCTATTATGCGGGAAATGTGCACGAAACACGGTGATATTATGAGGGCTTAAGACTCCAAACTCTCCAGCTTGTTTAAGGTAGTATGCAAACCGTTAAGTGTTTCGATTTTAAGCGTAGCATCCTCCTTCACAGAAAATGTTTCTACCATCTTTCGAAGATCATTAGGCCTCAAAGTGTGGATTTGTATGTTCCTGTAAAATCCAAGTCCTTCACAACTATCAGCTTCTATTTTGTTTAGAGATAGGAGGTATGCTTTACAAATGTATATTGTTCCATCTCTCCGCTCATTTACAAGTAACTTTAAAATTCCGTGTAAAGTTGAAACTCTCAAATCAATTATGGTCATATACCATGGGAGCGGAAAGCTATGAAATTTTGGTTGCCAGAAGTCTTCAATGATATAGACTGTGTACCTTGGTGCAGTTGATGGGACCATTCTCACAAACTCATGAACATTTGGAGACTCAGCAAGCTCTTGGTTGCTGTATGAACTTTTCCAGAATTCATAAAAACTCGCAGGAGTGATAAGGGTTGGCATCTTCCTAGTAGCAGAGGAAGTGTAATAGTGACTGAATCTGGGATCATTTGGGGAGGGTGGCTTTACGTAGATGTGGGCTTCAGAAAGCCATGACTTGGATTTTGTGGAGTGGTCTCTCATTTCAAATACTTTATGTGTTGCTGAAATTATGGCAGTTTTGTTAATGCTTCCAACAGTTTTATTTGAGTTAGTGTACACAGTAGTTTTAGAATTGTGTTGAAATATTTGTGGTCCAATATTCATAATAATGTCACCTGCGAATCGCTTCTCAAATATTATTTGACTACTTGGTGGATTATTTGCGATAATCATGTAACGTGACAAAACTACAGGGCTTTTGAAGGGAAGAAAGTCAAGTCCTTCAAAATTAATTATGTGGATAAGAGAAGACGGAAAAAATTCAAGATATTTGTTTAAATTGAAAATCGCTTTTGATTTCTTTATTGGATAAGCAATTGAAAATGAAACGGAAAAAGTTAATGTCCAAATTATAGAATAAAATATAATTCGTGGATTCTGCATGTTTATTCAAATTAAAAAGTCACTGTTGCTTTTTACATCTGTAAGGAGCAAGACCAAACGCTCTTGTTAAGCTAAACATTTGAGGCTTTGAAGCAGTTTTTACTAGTGTTCCGTAACCACTTTTTTAATTTATTGAAGTGGGGCATGGCTGATAAAATGGGTATGTATTAATTGATTAATGTTATGAAAAATGTTTTTCTCATAAACGAGGAGACTTTCAGAGCAGAGTTGTCCTTAGTATTTTGAAAAATTTCTGATCTACTTTATAGAATATTTTATGATACTTTCACTAGATTTCTCGGGATTGAGAAATTTTGAATCCCGCTGGCAATTTCTGATTATTGTTGTCTACAATTTACAATTGCATGTTTGTAAACTCCACAAATCATTGAATTGCTCAGTACTTGATTCAAATTAATACGTTCGATGATGTATTTGTCAGAATTTGCGGAAGGAGCTTTCGAATATTAAAGCAATAAATGGCATTGAATTTTAAAACGAATAAAATTTTTTTGCCAAAGCAGTCCTTGAATTTACTTTTAAGTTAATGGCAAACCTCCGCCCATCTGACGATTTGCATATAATTTGCTCCACTCAAATCAAACCATGTACTTTATATTTAAAATCCTTTTTCCCCCTTTCCTACAAACTTCAAAATTAATTGCAAACAGTACATTTCCTCATGAAAATTAAAGATATAGGTGCTAAATAGGTTGATTTATTTGAATGCATATCGTTATAAATTCGCAATGTCGTGATATTTTTGTGTAAAAAATTGTGAAAAGAACTACGCAATTCAGGTATATGCAGACATATTAAATAGAGAGCATTGTGCAACCATTTACGTAAGATGTTCCTTTCGTAAATTTAATATTTAAATCGCTAATGTACATAACAAACCTTAATGCCAGGATATAAAGCATAAGCTACTGCTTTCTAAAATATGCCAGCATTAGCTCCCAGCAGAAAAGTATAAGAAGGAAACAAATTTAACTTGGGGAAAACGAGAAAAAATATGGTCAATAGATTTTAAATTCCTAAATAAATCCTTTGCGTACAAAAATCTTTATTTTTACTTCGTTTTCAACTTTAGCCCTAATTAGCAGAAACACGGTAAGCACAATTCCAATGGTTCTGGACTGACCGACTAATATTTATATTTTTATTGCATATATAAACTAGTGAAACATGTATGCTTCTTATTGGAAGAAAACAAATTTAAAAATAAATGTCACCAAGAAGGCGTATCCAATACGCGTTACCCGAGAATATAGTAATATACTTTTGACCAACCAAGTAACATCAGTGATTGGCAATGGGACAATTTAAAATTTTGGAAATCATTACAGAGCAGGCTACATAAAATCTTGAAGTTTGATCCCATCCGTATGCAAACAGTAGAGCTAATGAATTTGATTTCGATTTTTGCTTTTAATAAGCAGCTAGATCATGTTTCTGGAACCGACAATTTTCCCTTATCCAAGCATTATTACTATTATTATCTATTTTGTACTTGACCGAGCTCGCTTGTCTGGAGTGCGACTTTGTTCCTTGTCGGTAATCTGTAAGTACTAAAATGAAAACTGGTTTTTTGTTTAAGGATAAAAAGGAAGTTCTTAGGTAAAAAATAATATATTCTTGTCATTAGTCAGCTTAATTATTAATTATCATTAAACCAAATTATGACGAATTTTGATCTTGGTGTTTATATAAAAATAAAAAACAACAGATTCTTCAACTAAAAATTAAACAAAAGTATTTTTTAAAGGTTAAAACATTAAATCTGCTTCGTTACTTAAATTATATTTAATGTTTGTAACATAATGAGATTTAAATTTGAAACATATCTTTTGAATAGGGTAATGGAAAAATAAGTTACATATTTTAATTATTCTTGCGCAAGGTAGAAGAAATGTATATTAGCGTATTTATCTTCCATTCGTTTTATTAGCCTTATATCATCACAAACATACGCGTTAGATCACATAAGCATATGATTGCATAAGCCTTCCATCGCAAAAGTGTTAGATCATCTTAAATATTTATGAAAACATTAATATATTTGAAGAAAATTAGAATTTTTTTAAATATAAAGTCAGTATGCTTACCTTGATAAAATATTCAGCCATATAAAATTAAGGAGTTTTCTAGTGACGCATAAAATTAAAATTGCTTCTCAAATTTCATATTGTTTAATGTTTAAACCAAAATGGTACTTATTAGCAGTAAAAACTTATACTCACATTTTCTTGTGTAAGAGTTTACAATCCCTGTAATTTGATGCCGTATTAGAAATTCATAATCTTGTAAAGGATGAATATATTTACACAATATTGGTACACAATATTTTTGTCCCATTCTGCTGAGCATGTCCATTTCAAAAGATCTAAAGAATGATTGGGAGGAGTTGTAGAGTTTATGGGGATTGTGAACTGATTTCGCTACCAACCCTCGCTTTTTTTCATTTCTTTGCGCAATGAAAATAGTTTGCTGCATGTTTTAGTTTGGCACAGTTGAACATTTCACGAATCAAGGTCAATATATTTGTAATGTTTCGCTTCGCAAGCAAGAAACCATTCATGCATAAAACTATCAAAATCTGAAAATAAAAAAATTGTATTTGATTAAAAAATTCGCTACATTTCGAGAACAACAAGCATTTGGATTCATACCTTCAATATCCAATACAGCAATGACCTTTTTTATCGCAACGGTTGCATAATCCACTATGCAAAAGCAAAATGCAGACTTTTGCCGAAGATTTAATTCGAAAATTAGCGAGGTGGCAGCAATTCCTAAACCAATGGGAACATTTGAAAATATAACAACAATTGGACCACCCATTGTTGATGTCTCCACAGGTATGGAGCTGCTGCTACCATTTACTTCCAGCTTGTATCCATAATCTATATAAGGTTGCAACGAAGAGTCTTTCCAGTACGAAACAATGCCTGATGTAAACAATCCATTAAGTCTTTGTAAGATCTTATAGTGAAATCCATTGAATGGTGCGTACCCCTGAAAATACTGCGCAATTATTTCTTTGCTTAAATACGCTTTGGAATCTTTTTGTTTACTCATCAAAGCTGTTGTGAAAGCTAATGCGTAATCGTAAGACACTAGAGAATAATTTCGGGTTCTGCAATTCCTAAAGAATCTCAGTAGCCACTCGTCTCCGACTTCATCTGGTATCTGTATTTCTAGTTTTTTATTGTTTAAGTTTGTGTATTTTCAAATTTCTCGAATTCTCAATTGAATTGTAATAAAATTCTTCATTGCTGTACGGGTTTCACCAGAATTCAAAGAAGCTTGCAGGAGTGATAAGTGTCGGCGTTTCCTTGTCAACAGAAAAAGTGTAATAGTGACTGAATCTGGGATCAGTTAGAGATGGCGGCTTAACGTAAATGAGGGCTACAGAAAACCAAGATTTTGACTTCGTCGAGTGGTCTGTCATTTTGAAAACCTTCAACTTAGCCGCTATTATGGCACTGTTGTTATTGCCATTCAAATTTTCCCTGGTTTTCATTGAGTTAATGAGAGTTACGTTACAGTTTTGGGATTGTTGAAATATTTGTGGTGCAGTATTTCTAAATATTTCATCTGCAAATCGCAAATTCCCATATGATTCTAGATCATTTGGAATTATCATGTAACGCGACAAAACTACCGGGATTTCAAAAGGCAGAAAGTCAAGTCCTTGATTATGTGGATAAGTGAAGATGGAAACAAGTTAAGATAGTCGTTTAAGTTGACAACAATTTTTTACTTTACGGAATAAGTATTTGAAAACGATACGAAAAAAAACAGAGTCAAAATGGCAGAATGTGACGGAATTGCCGGATTTTGCGTGTTTAACCTTTAAAAATTTTCAATAAAAAGCAGCTTGTTCAAACGTGTAGTTTTGCTTAAGTGAAACATCTGAGACTTTCAAGTAGCTTTGGACAAGTGTTTCGTAACCACTTTCAATTTACTGAAGTGACAGATGGTCATATAGAAGGTTTGGTATTATGAAGACCAATACTTTAATTATTGTTATGAAAAATGTCATAAACGTGGGTATTTTCAGCGCATTATGACCCAAAGTAAAAATTTCTGATGTACTTAACCAAAAATTTTACGATCTTTTCTTGAGTCTCTAATAGAAATTGAGAAATTGTAAAACTCGTTAGCATTTTCAAATTATTTTTATCTACAGTTACACCTAATGTTACATTTGTGAGTATTAGAATTGTTTATATAGCACTATTCTTATAACTATCTTTAGGTGATGACGTATTTAAACATTTGTAAAAAATAGCTGATTAAAATGAAAATTGGCAAAAATTTGTAAAACGAATCAAAAGGAATTTCCTCCACACTGGTTAAATTTTTCACAAATTTATTTCCTATTTTGAATTCATTTATCTCTCTAACTCGCCTTAAAGTAAAATGCAAACTGTACGCATCTACGACAACAATTCAAATTCGGACGCTTATTGGGGTGGAAGGTACAACATTACCTAATTTGCTCTGATGCAAATCATTATATTCTGGTATTGTTGCGATATTTTAGATGTAGGATATTGTAGAAATACCTACGTAATTCAGGTATATGCAGACATATTATAGAGAAAGCATTGTGCCACCATTTATATAAGATGTTCCTTCCTTAATATCTCTAATGTAAGTTTCATATGAAACTGTAAGCATTGGTGGATCACTAAAATTTCGATTTTCGAAAATTCTGGTGATATGCATATCTTCTGGTAGCATACCCTTTGAGAAGTTATTTGTGGAATTATGAACGAAATAAATGGAGATGTGCATGGATTGAAGGTTTACAGACGATTAGTTTATTTAGGTGTAGTACATGGTGATTACATGTGCATAATAAGATGCACTGATTAGACCAGCTACATGCTGGAGGACATATACATTGAGTTATAGGATTGTATTCCCACACCCCCTCTCAATCTTATAACTCCGTTCTTTTGTGGAGAATAAGATTGGAAACTGACCAATAATTGTCAAATTAGAATTACATTTTTAACCCAAAAAATGTTTCCCTTCTTTCTTTTGTGAAGGAGCAATAAACTTGATTATTTTTTCTTACAAGCTAACCCATTAAATTTGTTGTCGCCAGCAAATGGCATTTCTTATCTCTAACAAAAGTACCTAACTGCATGAAAATCATAAAATGACATCACTCCTTCATCCTGTGCAAAATAATCTTGCAAATTCTTTCAACTCAAAAACCTTTCCATCATGCTGTCGTAGAATAAAATATTATTTTCATCACACACAATATTACAGAATATTCTATTCCTAGTTAACACTTGACAAAAATCTATTCCAGCTGAAAGCTGTACAATACAAATGTATTAAAAAGTGACAAATTTCATTCTTAACATATACCTATTACATCGTGTGTATAGTTCATCCTGACCTACTTTCGTAAGCAAGGCAATTAAGGAAGACATTAAAATGTCATTAAAAAACTTACATCTATGCATCACTTTCTTTCTCACTTCCCTCCCGCATTTGGATTGCAGGTTGAGCTGTTGCCTCAAGCGCTCTGATAGTAATATTTCTATGCAACTTGAACTTGCGAATCACAAAAATCATGCCGATGGCCAAAATGCATATGATGATTAGGAGGAGTACCCCGAATACGTACCCCACTGTATGAAGAGTCTCGTGATCCTCATCATCCTTGGGAATGATGAATGCTGTGCTGTTCTGCAACTTGAGAGAGCTCCAGTCCATGGACGACCCCAAGTAGTAGTTGGCTTTCATAGTGAACAACGGCGCCAGTTCCTCCTTCTTGGCCAAAGTAAGCTGCTGTGAGGAAAATGATACATTATTAATTGAAAAACTCATTTGAAGCGGCAGCTGGAAAACAAAGCTTGGACAAGCTTGTTCTTTCCCATCTATCATCAAGGTAGAGTCAGGGCAGTAGATATGGTACTGCTGCCGTATCTTGATCTGCACTTCCTGCAATTCCTTGTAGTCTTGTGGTAGCGATTTCACGCAGTGATGAATCGCAAAATGTTTTGTTGTAGCTGCTGCTGTTGCTGTCGGCTGCTGACAGTCGGTCGGTGGTGTCAATATCAGTTAATTGGCTTTTACATTGCGAAAATTGAGCTGATGAACACATCCATCCTTGAGATTTATGATAGCCGACTGTGGTCCCGTGTATTGCATGCTGCAGGTTTCTTCTCCTTTCTTCAGCATAATATCGAATGGATCTGCTTCCAAGACAACCATGTTTTCATTGATAACAGGAATGTTGAATTCCATAAAGACTCGTTGTCTATCCTCCTCCATTGAGCATTTCACCGCCTTTGCGAGTTTTATAGGGCATGACTTGCCACATGGCATGGAAATATTAAATTGATCCATGAGTTTTGCATTGACCCTTTTGTTCTGCCAGTCTCTTGTTGCCTCCTTGATAATATGAGATGTCAACAATAATTTGCTCATTATGTATGATATAATGAAGTTGGTTGAAATGGATTTTTCTTTCATTTCATCATGATCGGCTTGATGAGCTTGGAGATTTTCCACTAACTCATTAAACTGTTCTTCTATATTTGCTATCTTGGCGGCATTTTCGGCAATTAATTTATCCATTACGGCCGCATGCGACTGTACTTTTCTTAGGTCCTTTTCTAATGTGCTGATGCGATTATAGTTCACAACTGAAACTGCTGTCCCGGTAATGCTCATTCCCACGATGGCAACATTAACGATGAAGGCAATACCGAGTATGATCATGCCAATAAATCTTTTGGAACTATGATGAATCACATTATCCTCTGATTTGCGAGGGCACATAACTTCCATTTCATGAAGAAAATATTTTTCGTACATGTCCGCACACGTTGCCTTTGCCTGTAGTTGTGTTTTGTTTGTGTTTTCTCATTTTTGCGAATTTTGCTCTGTGACAATTTTCATTGCAAAAATGGCTTTTTTTGCAAAATTTGGAGAAATTACAAATTCTATGTTTGAGTCCTTGCCATTTCTAGTAGTCGCTTTGAAACAATTTGAAACTCAGGTTTGTAATACTAAAAGCGATGGGCTTTCTAATGGTGTAATGCACAAATGCATATGCTACTATCTTGCTGAGCAATGAGGAATTATTTTCATGAAAACCCTATTTTTGCAAAAAATCCTTATTTGGATCAGTGTAGTTTACGGCAGTAACGTTTGTTTGCAACAAACAATAGTGCATTAGAAAGAAAAAACGAAATACTTCATGGTTCAAAAGCTTTCCATTCATCAGACTCAGGTTTGCTATTAAAAATCTGCAAAAAACCAAAAAATGTCCCAGAAAATTGACAAGCTAGAAGTATATGCCCACCACGTGTACCAGTGACATCGTGGGAGAGCCATACTTCTCAGAGGGTATGCTACCAGAAGATATGCATATCACCAGAATTTTCGAAAATCGAAATTTTAGTGATCCACCAATGCTTACAGTTGCTCACACTTCTATGACTGGAGGTAAAGCACAAGCCAATGCTTTAAGCTCCCAGAAATATATAAGGAAGAAATAAAACTTAGTTGGGGAAAATGAGAAAAAGTGGTGTTAACTGGTTTACAATTCCTAAATAGAACCCTAGCACGAAGTTCTTTTTGATATTTTTTATTTTTAAAACAACTCTTATAAGCACCAACAGCGCAAGCACAGTTCCAATGCTTGCATCTAGACTTAAGCCGTACCGACGAGACAAGGCATTTCATTTTTCATTACATGCATGAAAAACTTGTTGCCCCAAGAAAGCAACTCCTCCATTTTGAACAACATAGAGCAACAAGAAAACGAATTGAACGACAATGGGACGATTCAAAATTGTATTAAATCATAGCAGACATTGATACAGAATTTCTTAAAATTTGATTCCATCCGCATCAAAACTTTGGATAAGCAAAGAATGTTCTAAGATGTTCTAGTTCAATGAATGTGAGACTTTCAATTAAGTTTAGTTGTGAATTGGTAAATTTTGATTGTGCTCTCGGTGTTCATATGCTATACAATCAGAGCAAAGTAATCAAAAGGATGCGGCTGCAAATTTTATTTGCGAACTTAACCAACCATTCGTTTAATTAGAGTTGACAAAGAAACAAAAGCAACTCATTTTCAAAGTTTCAAAAAACAAAATCTGACGGCAAACCCTAAGGGCACTAATTGAATGATAAGTCAAAACTTGAGCGTCAAAACCTAAAATCCGCTGTGAATTTCTTTAAAAAACGAGTTAAACTCCTTATTGGAAACGAGGAATATTTTGGGGTAATGTGGGAAAAAATCCGTCCGTGCGTGCGCAAAGCCCTATAGAAATATTTAAAAATGTGTCAAATTTCAAGGATGATATGATGTAGTAACTTAATCTGAAACAATATATTTGTTTCACAACCACTTCAACTACTAGAATAATATGCTTCACTATTATCACTTATCACTTGACATGTTCTCTCATATTTGTGAATTAGCGTTTCATATATATCTCGTAAGAATACAACCGATTTAAAGATAAATCGACACAATTTTTGTGTTTAAAAATTGCTTAGTGGTAACAATTATTATTAAAAATGCTTCAATGAGAACGATCCTTATAAAATTGCTTGAAGTATTTTGAAGGACTGGCGCTCCATGCTTAATTCACCAACAACAGATACACATTTACACGTTTTCTCCTTCTAACATTACCACAAGCACTGAATTTCTGTCGGATGAGAGTTTATATTTGAATGCAAGTCATTACAAAGATCTGTCACCAATTCATAACTTTGCTTTTACCCCTGTCAAAAATAGCGACCATTGCAATGAATCTATAAGTTACAATGATGCTGCTTTAGCTGGCAACATCATCTCACAAGGTATTCGCATAAACTCTACTTTGAACCCATTGCTCACGTGACAACTGGCGTTTGCATATTCTCCTTTCGATCGGAATACGTTGGGTTTCGCTACACAGTTTTTCTCAGGCGAATGAATCGTAGCTCTTCTATTAAAACTTATTTTTCGCTCTTGTCCCCATTTGACTGGAAAGGGTGGTTACTGGTAATTACCAGCCTGCTATACTTTGGTTTGATATTAAGTCTGACACAACATTCCTCAAACCTGTACTTCTGGATGTTTGGAGCACCTTGGAACAATGTGATGATAATGCAAAGCGTATAAATGGGAAAAACTGGTATCTTGTTGCAATTTGGTGGGTATTACTCAAACCCACACCT
>JAQIXW010002744.1:0-14638 GCA_034700685.1 Willowsia buskii | reverse complement strand
ACATCACGTAATTATAATCGTTGACAAAACCCGAACAAAATTAAACCAAACACAATTTAATGTTTAGTAGCGGAAGTCCAAGTCCAAACGCTCACATCCAACCAAAAACCAAACCCAAACACGAAGAAAAAATTTTGCGAACACATTTTTAGGTGCTTGTAATATGTAAACATGCATTTTTGCTACACATTGTTTTTCCAGCTGTTAAAGTATGTGCTTTTACAATGCTCTCTTGTGCTGATGCTATGTAAAGCTGCTGCTGTTTTGTGTTTTGTGTAGTCGAGTCAGTTGAGTGTGAGTGTGTCTATTTAAATGCACTTTACTTCTTGCAGCAAATACATACAGAGAAGTCTACACATTTAGGAATCATTTCATTTCTTGTGGTGCTCCGACATTCAAAGTTGAACATTCATGCTAATTGTACAATGAATGGTGAAACTTGCTTTTCACATCAATGGTTTTGTTTTAGAAGGAGTTGCCAATTAAATGTCCTTGCTATCAAGAGCTTCGGAATATTAAGTTAGTGCATTGTACTATTAAAGTCACATGGTCAATGGTCCGATCCATCATCACTCGGCCGGACAATTAATGCAGAAAAGTCATGTGTGTTTAAAAGACGTAGTTAGTGTTTATAGTCAAGTGAAATTAACCCTATTATTTTCCCGTCAAAGATCGTGATGTCAAGTCATTGGATGCTGTTAAACATTATGTGGGTATATTGGAAACATGTTTTTACCGTACGGGAATGGGCATGCGTTTTTAACCAATTGACAATTGTGCTTTGATTTCTTCCAAATTTGTATACTTTACGAAACTTTGGCACGAAAATGATGATGATTTTTTTCTTGTTATTATAGGTTGAACTGCTGACGTCAAATGGCGAGGCGAGAATTTTCAAGGCACAAGAAGGGGTTTTGTTGATTTAATAGTTGTGCAATTCTTTTGTGGTTTTTAGCATCATGGTAAGTAATTGGGCTTTAGAGTCCCATAATAGATTTTCAAAATATTGAACCAAAAACTTAAATGCCTATGTATTTGCATTCTAGAGTGCGGTTAAGAATGAAGAGAGTTTTATGACGAGCGAAGACATGCTTGACAGAAGTTCTTCGTGGACACTTGCCTGTGATAATGCACTCTTAAATCGCCTTAAAAAATTCTCAGAGGTAAAATAAGCGCCATTTCAGTATACTACTGATTCATTACTCCGAGTTAAATTCGATTGTTTAATTTTGTGTAATTTTATGCAATATTTACAGGATCTGACAACGACCTCTCAAGACATCCTAAAGGAATGTGATACTTTATCTAATAGTGTGACACAACTTGACTACAGACTTATCAATGTGTCAAATGAGTTCCTCATGCTGTCCAACACACAGTTTGTGGAAAACAGAGTGGAGGAATTTGAAGAATTTTCGTCATCAGTTTCCTCAAATACTGTCGCATGGATTCCCAAAACTAAAGCTGAAAAAGAAGCTGCACTAATCTCAAAGATGAGGCAGGCTATTCAGTTAGGACTGACCGCTTGTAATGAAAAAAGGTATCAATTATAGTGCATCATTTCTTACGTTTTTTTTTCTATATTTTTTTGCATTATTGAACCCTGTACAAATGTAAATATTTTACAGACAAAAGAACGAAACCCAGGTAAATCGCTTTAAGATGAAGCAGCCGTATCTTATCGGGTCACCGAAATTTTTTAGCAGTAAATACTGCGGACTGGTCGACGAAAGTCGAAGGCAAGTGCCTATTTATGATGACCCTACAGATGTTGAGTCGGTTAGCAGTGAGCAAAACCAGGATGTTTATGTTCCTGCGATGCATGCAAAGCCTGAAGTGACATTTACAATGCCTCCAACTCCTGTCTTTCCTAATAAGGTAAGTATGATGCTGGTGTGAGTAAATAAATTCCCCAATAAAAGTTTGAAAATAACGGAAACCATAATCTGATTTGTTTTAAAAGGTGCTTCATGCCAGTAGTGAAAATATTGCAACAGACAATCCTATGGAAAACGGAAGAAAGATTAACTATGGAAGACCTGGTGTGCCTCCTTCGCCCACAATAAGTGATCGAAGTAGTGACGTAGGGAGAGGATCAATCAGTAGTATTTCTAGAGTAAGTTTGAATTATGCTTCCTCAATAAAAAATAATTGTATGTATTCATTAAATATCCCAGTTCCTGTAAAAGTATAGCCAATTCAGCACTGTAAGTATTGCATACATCATCTACTTTCAGGATAACACTCTACCCCGTTCGGTAACTGATGACCTTAATAAAATATACGGATCCTTCGTTCCCCCTCCGGCGGCTGATGATGATAGTGACGACGATTTTCGTCCAAGTGCTGGAGGTTGATAGCAATCTATTCTAAGATTTACATTATGTTTTTGAAGTCGTATTAGCAAGAAATTATATTATCTTGTAGTGGGTCGTATCTTTGAAGACGAAGACGATGATATATTTGGAGAAAAAGAACTTTTCCCATCAAACCAAAAAAAGACGGATTTCTTTGGAAGATCAAATCCGTCTCAGCTTCCAGCTCCCGTGTTTTCTGTTCCGCCCCCAACGAATCCAGCATCACAACAGCCGACGACAGCCGTCAATGAGGTGCAAACACTTGTTGGACCAAAGCCAAAAGCCAACGACATTCCTAATATGAGCAGAGTCACTGACGATATTCCGAGTCCTAGACCGAAGAACGATGCTTTGATACGAGGTACAAGGAAAAACTGTTATTTTTATTTTTAGAACATACTGATCAGTCTTGCAAATATGTTGCAAACCAAAAATTTTTACTCAATACAATTCCTTTTTATATTATAGGGCCACCACCTGAAGCGGAAGGTCCTTCACGTACAAAAGTAAGATATATATTTCATAATATATAGTAGTACCAATTTGGTTGGCCGTTAGCCTCAAGAAATAAGAATTGCTTCGTAATTTTTGTGCAATATACTACATACATTAGTATTTCTGATACACAAGTGATCCACTTCATTTCAAAGTTTGCCAATGTTTTCCTTTCTTTCTACAGCTTCCTCCTGGTGCAAAGTCAATGTTTGGTGGCTTAGCTCCTCCTGTATTCAATAACGGAAAGCTACAAGCAGCTCCAACCGCAAACAAAAACGTTCCTTCTCTTGCAACCAAACCAGATAACCAAATCAGTTCCGATTCTGCAGTTGGTGGTGGGCTGTCTTCTATATTGAGCGGAGACAACGTAGTGGTTTCTAGTCACAAACGTGAGGATGTAAATCAGAAATATGTAACTAGTCGACCTAGTCACAATATTGCTGTGCCACCAGGAAGAACAGAGAATATTAGTCAAGATTCATCAAGCGGTTCTGGAGATGTTAGCAGGTATAGGCAAGCTACTACCAACATTTTATTCCATAATCCACATTTGACTTTGCATCTCTGACATGACATAATTTGAATAATTGGCTGTGTGTGAGTGTGTAAATAATATAATACTTTATAATATTTTATACAGTAAAGGAAAGAGGACTCAAGTAGTGCCTGTAAGCTCTCTATTTGCTGAAGACAGTAGTGACGAGGATATATTTTTGTCAAGTAAAAAGCAGGCTGGCATCCACCCCGCAAACATTAAAAAAACCAATCAGCCCAAACAAAATCCTACCGTTGCAACTGTACCCAGCTCTAGTAGTGCAGGAGTTGCTTCAAGAAAACAAGTTGACAAATCAACTAAATCAAGGGTTAAGAAGTCAATTTTTGAAGACTCGGAATCTGAAGACGACCTATTCAGTAGTAGACCCAGTTTTTCTCGCTCAGCAAATAGTAACACTGTAACAGTAAAAAGTGCCAAGGATGATATGCTAAAGTATGATACAAATACAAAAAACGATTCTGCAACGGCTGCAACAGTAAAAGTGAACAGAACAAAGTCGTTGTTTGGGGATGACTCTGACTCTGACACAGATTTGTTTGGAAATAAGAAGAAAGTTACGGTGAAAAGCAGTGCGTTGCCGTCATCTATAAAAGTTCCTCCGAAAATGGAGAATGTAAAGACAGACAGCGTTTGGGATGATGATGACTTATTTAAAACTCCTGCTCAACCAAAACCTAAGGAAAAAACTCCTGTTATATCTAAAAATGAAAACAATAATAACAATGAAAACCTTGAGGAAGTCAATGATAATGAGAAACCAGTGATACAATCAAGCTCTAGTGATACAATTAGCATAAGTAATGCTAACGCTCAAGAAGACCCAAAGCCAAAGCCAGCGGAAACAAAACATGCAATTAAAAAATCAATTTTTGATGACTCTGAATCCGATGATGACCTCTTTTCAAGTAAACCATCTTCAAGTGTAGTCCCAGTTCCAAGTAAAGGAGAAAGCGTACCTTCCGTTGATCAGATACGCCCTGTTCCAATCTCAACAATCGACAAGGGAAAGCGGTCATCGTTGTTTGGAGATGACTCAGATTCAGATAGTGATTTGTTTAGCAGTAAAACGAAAAAGACTGGAATTGAAAAATCTGGAAGCTTTAACAAAGGAGATGCTGCTGAAGACATGCCAAACAGTAAAGTCATTGATATAGAGAAAGAAAGTACTGCAGATCATGGGGAAAATGAAAAACATTCGGACAAAGTTGACACATTGGCAGCTGCTGTATTACCATCAAAAAGCGTAGAGGAAATTGCAACCACGTGTGATGAAAATAAGAACGAGGATGAGCCAAAATCTACAAAAGTCTTAGGAAGTAAAATTTCTGCCAAAATTAAGGCCATGCAAACTACCAAACCTGAGAGCAGTGATGCAAATGCAGACACATCTATAAAAAAGAATATAAAATCTAAAGTTTCTGTAAAGAGCTTGGCATTAAACTTAAATATTAATCCTTTGGCCTTGAAAGTGGGAGCAAGACCTCCGAAAATGGGTGGTTCAACTCCCAGCACACCAGATAAAGATTTGTCTGATGTAACCCCAATAAATGACGCATCTCCAAATACTACGTCTAGTCAGAATTCCCCGGAAGTATTAAGTTCAGAGGAAGTCGTAAAGAATAAAAACATTGAAATAAGTAAAGACAAGGAAGATTCCGAGAACGAGAAATTGGATGATGAGCCGAAAAAATTGACTTCCAAAGAAAAGGCAGTGGGGGTAGATGACCTTGTTGGAATACTTAAGGTAAAATAAAATAAATCTGCTTTTTCTAATGAGCAATTTTAAGTGGTTTGCTTAGGTTTGTTTTTTTTGTAAAATATTTAGGCCCGTGGAAAAATTCAGCGAAAACGTCGACCTCCGTCTCGCAACTTTTTAAAATCTTTGGTGGTCCAGGTGGAGGATGTGGTTGACAATCAAGAAGAAAAGGAAGAGAAAAAAGCGGAAGAGCATGAGGAACTTGAAAATGAATCGGATAGCCAAAGTAAAGGCAAATTAGAAAATGAAGATGATGGGGATACAGAAACAGAATGATTGAATTAAGTCTTTTATATCCAGTGAGCTTATACACTTTAATTAATTTTAATTAACATATATTTTGTAAAGTTAGAAATAAACTCAATTCAATTAATAAAGTTATGAAATATCTACTACACATATTGTAAGAAAATCCGTATAATAACGATTACGTAATATACATGATTTGAAATTTCCATTCAATGCACACGTAGAAAAATTATACGTTTTACTTATAATGTTTACACAGTATTTCAAAATCTACGCTCTATGCATCAATCTTTCCTCAAAATGCGCCAGTATTATATGCATTTAATTTAATGAAAACAATCTACTGGAACTAGTACCGCAATGTAGTGCCTATTCCATGATCAATTCCAGCTAATGGCATTGGATATTGGGTATACGCAAAAACAATTATTCAAAAATACATTGGCATTTTGTAGGTACATGAGTATAGCACATTAGCACAATATCACAGTTTTTGTCCACTGTCCAAGTCCAATCGACTTTGGACTTGAACCATGTCATGTTGTTGGAGAAATGTTGCCATAGAAATGGCGAAACTATTAACCATACCACTGCACTATCCAAACTTTTAGAACATGTGCTGTATGTGTATACAAATTAAGATGAACCGACGGTTATTGACCTAGAGAATTGCTGGGTAAATTCGCATAGATAACTTTATCCAATGTAATAAGACTATAGTACAGTGTCATCGTTACCTTTACTGTACTGTACTATAGTCTTATTACATTGACTTTATCCATGTACTCCCCACTATTAGATTTTTTTGTGTACTTCAGAATCACACGCAGCCCAGAGCTAATAAATATAGACTCGTGAATTCCTACAAAGTAAAGTATCCTCATTGAGAATTGGTACTTTCCCGCAGGTCTCCAGTTATCGTTATCGGTTATCGTGTAAGACGTACATTATATGTCAATTCGTGTCCAAAATACCTGCATACAGATCTACATTTGATTTTCATGTGCCATATTTATTTCTTGCTGCTGTCTTTGGATTATGATTTTACGGTCTAGTCTTTCGATTATATTCACTTTGCCCCGTAACATATCCCATGATGATATTTCCAATTTTCTAAAAATTAATAGCACTTTTCCTTGAATATATTTAATATTTGGCTAGATAATTATAGAGATGTATTGGAGTAAAAGGAGAAACCAATTAATTTCATTTTCATTTGCTGAAGAATATTTAATTTACAACCAATGAATCCCACATTATACAAGGAGACACAATAAGATATGAATTTAATGTATGTATGCATGAAAAGTCTATCTGCTACATAATTCAAACGCATGTCATTTTTCGGAAAAACCTTAGGTGTTGCAGGTCCAGCCATTATCCAGCTTTTCATTTCGATTTATTAAATGTTATCAGTGGATATACATATACATATATTATCCCATTGTATTTTCTGAAGAAAAAATATAATATCAGTTACACGTTTGGCCTTGTAATGTTGAAATGACAAATAATATATAAAAAGTATCAAAAAAACTTAGCACCACCTGGTAACATTGACCAGGTGCTGTTCGATCTCCTTGCGTATAAACTGGAATCGTACAATAGACAATAATGAAAGCAAACAAAAAAACATCATTACAAAAAGTTGCATTCCCAGAATTTCCACGCTACGTATATGTATGCGCGTTGAGTGTTTCATTATGTTTTGCTATGACTTTCTATGGATAATATGAAAAAGAATGTGTTGGGGGCTTAATTATCCTTTTTTGTTCGCACAAGCAAGCAAAATAAAATCAAAAAATAAAACAAAATAAAGTGAGGACTTTCTTCGTTTTCTTGTTTGCTGTTCCCTATTTTCTAAATTCTCTGTTGACGATTCAAGGTAGGGTACATTTATATTTTCTCGGCAATACTTTCTCCACTTCAGTCTTTTTTGGTCCGTCCACCGGGACCAACCGAAGAAGGCAAGCAAGACTGTGTGAATAGAATTTAGTTGCACTGCGAAAGTCGTCAACCAACTAACACTGGTCACATAGTTATTATGTGCTTGCATACACGTTTCATTGTCACAAGCACTTTCACAAAGTGAAAGTAAGTAAACGGTGCAAACATCGCAGCAAAATAGTAAGTTTCCTGTGCCTCCCATAGTGTGTGCATTTCGGTTCAACTTTTTGGAAACATCCTAAAGTAAGTGATGGCTACCATTGACTTAAGCTCATATTTACAAGTTGTTAGCGAAAAGTACATACATTCTCGTCTACGTAAATCAAGGGTAGACAGTAGAATCAAAGAGTTTATTATTATTAGACAGGTAACTAAAAAAGAATTAAGTTTTCTGCAATTACAGACATCAAAATCATATCAGTGCTACATCATCGATCTATCACACATCTATCTTTGACATCTCTCTGTAGTGCTGCATACAATATTTTGAAACGTCACCTTGAAATAAAACAAACTGCATAATATTGCACAATATGTCTGTGATCGTACCTACACGTGAAAGCCCGTTACGTGACTCTATAGTCTGTATGAAAAGCTCTTGTATAAGTTATTTTATTATGACGGGGACCGACTGTAACTTTCAGTTGGCAATTTATATTCGTTAAATAGTTTCATGTAGTTGAATTTACTATTTGACATTCATTTGTGTACCTATTTTTATTGACATTTTCCCACCATCATCACCATCTACAAAACCTTATCTGTACAATTAGTGATATACTTTCAAGTTTTTGAAGGCATAATGCCGTATATATTCATTTTTGATATAACTTATAGATAATTTGAGGACTACATATGCACAGCGCACACACTTTCACCAGACTTAACGTTTGGAATCTGGGTGCATATATATAATAACAAATTATTGAATACCAAATACAAAATACATTAAATCTAATTCAAGAACAATAAATCTATAACATTGACATTGGTATTTTTCTCTTGATGTTTTAAGAGCACAACCATTTTAGCCTTTTAAGCAAACTCGCATTTCATAGCACGCGTTCAGATAAAAGCTTTTGTGTGGAAAGGAAATGCCTATAGGTTAGAAAAGGCTCAACTTTGTGAAAAGCTATGTGCTTGATTTTTCTCTCACTAAATGTGAAATGTTTAGTGGCATCATAAAAGTTCTGGAATTATTAAATAAGTAATATGTATATACGCAAAGGCATATTATAATTGCTTTGCTTTATATTACATACATACTTTAATACCAAAAAAGCTTCGATTGTACTAGAAAAATGTAGATAATATTACCCTTACCTTGCTTGCTTAACGGAAGGAAATAAACTGTATGGGTCCCGGGCTCATATTATAGGCATTGTGAAACAGAAGAAGTTGGGTTTTTCCGAGCGGTTAAGTTTCCAATATCTGAGTTGGCTAGATAGGTGTGCCTACTATAGCAAGTTTGGTTAATATGTAACAACCTTTAACTTACAAAAAGAACAACTTCGGTACGGTTTTGTGTAAGGAAACCAAATTAAACATACTGTTTGCTATCAGGTAAGTTCCAAGAATGGTGAGAGTAGCGACATATTCTTTTTAACAATTTTCGAGTATTTACTTTTAAACAAACGATGCAATATACGTGTTGCGAGAGAAATATCTTGGTACAATCACATGTACACATGCACATGCCACTATCATTGCTTTCTCGTATCAATTCAAGAACAACCAAAATAATGTAGGCAATATTGCATTTAATTTGGTAAAGGGAAAATTGAGTGTCTAGGCCAGTGAAGGACAATAGACGTTCTTTCAGTGTCTGGAACACAGGGCCGGTCTATCATCTATTGTATAGAGGCAGAAAATTTACAGTATAGGTGTGAAGCATGCTTTCAGGGACATTTTCAAATGTACTCCGTTTTATCGACTGTTCTTTTACTACGCACCTAGGAAAATGTATAAAAAGGCATTCCGTGTATTTTACATACCTTGAGTCGTGAACAGTTTCCGTTTTCTCCAGCCATGCATCACAAAATGTGCTAATCGCATGTCAAAAATAAATAATTCAGTTCCTAAGTCTTCATTTCCACTGCTTTGGAACATGTAAGTGTGGAAGGCAGATTTGAAATCTCTGAATCAGCAAACGTCATAAAACATACAAAAGTAAAATTTTGACTATATTAATTTTGCTCTATGCAGACTATGCATAATGAACGATTAAATGCATTAAGCATGCGTAGAAAAGTACATATTAATCATCACGAAGTTTGTAGTAAAAAATATAAGCTTCTCTTACGACCAGACCAAATCATGTAATGTAATATTGTTGTTGAAATATAAAAATTAAGCGCTTCTTGATTTAATCTCAAGAGTTGATGGCGCCCGACAAAAATTCCTTTTCCTTTAATGTTTCAATTATTGTAATATTGTAAAGGAAATCCTATCATACACTTTGAAAAAAAGATGCATATACATACGGTTTTTGTGGGATTTGAATGAATCAACGAGATGTGTACGTATGCGAATCTAAAACAAATAATGATTTTGAATAACCAGTTGTTATTACTTTATTACCATAAAATATATCAGGAGTTGTAATTACGAAGATTTAAAAGTAAGACTGGAAATCAGGCGCTTGTGCTACAATGCTCTTGCTTACAAAGATGAAATTAAGTTGAATTCCAGTTTACAATGACCAGAGAAAACCAACCCCATAGTTTTTTTTGCTTTTGGTAGCTTGACGTGACTGGTTACTTGCTCTATAAAACTCTCATTTGGGGTTTTAAACAGAGTATGGTGTATTATTTCATGGCAATGTAGATATTAGACGGATTTGCAGTGCCCATTTATGAATTTAAATGGGTAACCACATAACATGGTTGCAAAATTTTTATTTCAAAATAGAAGCCCGATTTTCATGCACTTTCAACGTTGAGCCATATTTAGTGCAACATAATTTATTTTATTTCACTGTTTAAATTATTATGAGCTCTGACGTAAAAAAAAGTTAATCTTAATAAACTATTGAAAAACAACGACAGTGTTGGCCGGAATGACACTTAAACATTCACCCTTTGCAAGTCAAGTATGATAAATGATATGTGTTTTACGTATTTTCTTACAATGGTTACTTAAAAGTAAAAATTTTAGCTCCTTTCTTCTTTTTTTTTTTTTTTTTTGCTGGAGAGGATTTGCTCGCAGTTAGTGTTCATCAACCAACAATGGCAGCTTGTGCGAAATTTTATCGCAATAAAAATAAATGATTCTTAAAGCAACTAAAATCTCATTTAGAACAGATATACCTACATAGACTCCAAACACGGAACGAAGAATAATGGCCCTCCTCCTCTTCTCTGGTAAAGAATAATAAAGTTCATTTTCACGACTTCTTAAGAACTTATGGTTTGTCAGCTCACCAGATTATGTACTTTACAAGTATGAATGACATGAACTCATGCGTTTTTCATCCTACACAAAACAAAAGTCAAAACCACGCATTTTTTTTCTTGCATTATTAACATGAAGCATTGTACTCTTTTTTTTTGCAAGCAGTTTCTAGCTAGTTGCTAATATTGTTCTCTTCGCTTTTTACGAAGACTTAACCAAACTTATATATCTAGTATTTGCTATCACAATCACCTTATAATCATTTTCGTCATATCATCAGATTCAAGTTCACCTCATATACTTATAATAACTAATACATGAGACAAAAAAGTCCACGATGCGTTAAAAAGTTACCATTACCAAAAAACTTGGAAGAATCGAGTGGGTGTCTGCATCTCCTATTATTATTTTGTTTGTTGTCTTGTGAAATGGCGTTTGCTTTTGCTGCTGCTTCAAATGTCTGACAAGACAACCTGTTTGCTCAGGATGTGAATGCCGAATGATTATTAGCACTCGTGTGTGTAGGAGCGAAGAAGAACTGTGATGAGCCAAACAATTACGGACTACATGTAAAGTCAATTCATCTCTCTACATCTTTTTGTAGATGTCTGTTCCAAGGTAAAGTCATGTCCTTTACTATAAAGCTGGTAGAACGAAGGTACATAGATACAAGTTGTATTATAAGTGCTTATTTACAATGCATATTTTATAATAAAAAGTTGATGATGATGCTACTTGGAACGTGTGTAGGTATAGACTAGCTTTCGGGATTTATAATAATGTGCATGCAATCAAAGATGAAATCACTTTTGCAGTTTTTTA
Organism: Willowsia buskii; assembly: GCA_034700685.1. NCBI lineage: Eukaryota > Metazoa > Arthropoda > Collembola > Entomobryomorpha > Entomobryidae > Willowsia > Willowsia buskii. The sequence goes on along the minus strand of JAQIXW010002744.1, from coordinate 3,063 downwards.
CAACGCGTCATTCACTCACAAAATTACCATTATGAAAAATCCTTCATTCCAAACAATTTTCTCAGTCTTACTCTAGCCAGGGAACTAGTAGTTCATCAAAGAAACTTTTTCTAGAGTGATATGTGAAAACAAGTTTAACCGTATATAATTAGTGTAATTATAGTATTTATTAAGTTTAAGTCGGTGGAGAAAAAACCTCATTTATTTAATCATTCTTGTCTGCTCTTGTTTGTGCACATTTATGCACCTATTTATTCTTTGATTTGTATTGCGTAATTGGCAAATTGAATGTGCGGTGATGCAGTGCATTTTGCAAATGAAGGGTTAACAAGATCAAGGAAAGTAATCGCAATGTTGTGAAGTGCATAAGTTCATATTATGTATTGCGAAGTCTAATTTTTTTTACATAATTTGTAAGAGGTCTGAAGTTTACCTCATTTTTTGGTAAGTGATTAATTAATGATTGAACTGCAAGCTAACGAATAATATAAATAACTAAACAATAAACCAATGATGAATGCTTCATTTGAGATCAAAGTAACTCGGTATTTCATGATTTACTTCCCAATAGCGGCATACATCACATAAATTGTTTTAAAAATTCTCTGCTTACACAAGCAATATTATGCAGTTAAAGTATTCATGAAAAAACATATTATGTGAGGTGAACAATTGAAGTCAGCAAAGTTTCACACAATATTTTTTCATTCTATTTCATGCTGCTTATAGACAGTAGAAATCGTAGGGTTTCAAATCAGATTAACACTTTTGCTCTGATTGTTTCGGGTTTTAAAAGATTGGATAACAAAGAATAGATGTGAAATGAAGCATTACAGAAACAGACAACACGCCATGATAAATCATAATAATATTATGTTATGTACAATGAACGAATGACTTCCATGAAACAACGCAACGCTATATGTATTCTCCGTCTTTGTTTTATAAGGTCAAAGCATGTAAATGTAATATTAATATTTTTGTCATATAACACAGGAAGTCAAGTTTATTTGGGTGTTATTTCTCGAAACTCTAAACCACGATAACTCAAATTTATATATTTTGCAAATGAAATATATAGCGCATAGCGTGCTCTATATCTCTAATAGAGTTTAGTCATCGTAAAAAACCAACTCTCCATACTGTGACTGCATTTAACTACTACTAACTCAAAAACATGGAAGAATTTTGATTGAGAATGGCTGGAATCTGAGAGCATGTGTTTTGAATTTTTTGTTACAAACAAATTCCGTTCCATCGGATGAGTGTACATGCGCACAGCGCCGTGTTGGAAGTGGAAGTAGTGGAAGTCTCCAACATTACATGAATCTTATTGAATTTTATTAGATTCATTCAACTGTGTTACATCATTAAACTTAACACTGTTACATAGCTTTTGAATTCTGTCTGTTCATGCTTTCAAGCACCAAATAAGGATAAAATATTATGCATCACAATTTAAAGTTGCTTTGTGTGAGATTTCATGCTTCAGTGGAAAAGTTGTAGCAGTTGCAGCGTTTTTAATTTCAATTCATTCTCTTCTCTCATCATCACATCACTCCACACTACGAATACACCACACCTTGCATGCACCCAGCGGCAACTCAAGCTTCATATTATATACTTTTTGCATAAGGCTATAGGTGTACAAGTTTTGAAAAGCTTTTTAAATTTTAAACTAGTGGCAGCCTCATGTTTACAAAAATGCAACTGTGTTGATGTTTATACCACCACCCATTTCCAATATCACAAAATATGAAACATAACTCATTTTACTCTGCTATATCATTATTACTAGCAAAACATAATACTGCTGTCATATTTGCTGAATTACAACAGAAAATGCTGACAAGAGCACGACGGTAGTAGTCATTTGTTAGATTGTCGATTACTCCACCACATCAATTCTCTTTCTAAAACCCTGCTCTTGCAAAAACTTGGCTTCTAAAATGGGCGAGTAAGCAAGGAAAAGGTAGTGGCGCTATAGATTTTTTTTCAACATTAATACTTACCTACCGACTTATATAACAGCATGAACTTTAACCGTCTACTACATAACATTTCCGTATAGTTTAGGTTTACACAAACAGCTTTTTTAGCGCTTTGGCACAATGTATATTTTATACATACAAAAAAGTAAATTGGCAGCAGGAGGCTTTGTAGCAATAGCCATTGCATATTGCAGAGCAGTTGTGGTAGCACCGTAGCCTATAATAACCCTTTTGCAGTTTTGTCTAACAAAAGTGTGCACCATCATCATCACATCATCATATGCGTATACCGCAGCTGTCTACTGCTGAGCTGCTGAATTTCTTTCTATCGTGCTCTTTTATGCTGAAAAATTCACTTTTGTACGCATTATAGCATTTTGCTCAAAGTTTTACATGTGTGCACATGAAATGAAATGCCACTTTTTAAATGAAAAATACTCAGGAAAAATGTGTTCAGCCATGTTTTATGCAGGCGCACATGAACTCACTCAGACATTGTTGCCGTATAATACACAATCATCCTCTTCGAATATCAGATGGAATAAGTTTAAAATTTACATAACACAACCATTGACGTGCTCCGTCAGGAGTTTAAAACAGCGCTTTGTGCACGTTTGTTAGAAGCTCACTCTTTTCATTTCTTTCACGGCTGACAACAATAAAGCGAGCTAGTAGCAGCACATTTTTTTCTCGTTTCTTTATTTCTATGCATTCATTTGGCCAGAGCGATTCCTCCATTCTCAGTTCACTTGCAGAGAACTTCGTGCCGCATGAGGTTCTCTTTTTGCTTGCAAGCAGAGCTGTGAATTCATCCATAATCTTTCCACGCAAGCAAACTGCAACCTGCTAATCAAACCTTTTGAGCTGGTTGCAGTTTGTTCGTTCTTCAAACATGTTATTATATAGTTTTATTATTGAAAGTTTGCTTAAACGATGAAGTTGCATGAACAGTTGAGGAGCAGAATGTGACCAAGAAAGAATATATAAAACGAGTGAGTTGTACAATGCAATATTTACACAAAGTGTGTGCAAACATCGAAAGCAAACGCTAGAAACGGAGCGGTGATAATTA
>JAQIXW010002743.1:0-14639 GCA_034700685.1 Willowsia buskii | reverse complement strand
CATCCCCAAGTTGATGGTATACAGATGACACAGACTCACAGATGACGCACAGGTGCGCAGATGACAACTGAATCCAATGAATTTTAGTCGATTTCTCATAAATGTCAGTATCTACTTTGTAGACCCCAGCATGCTTTTTAAAATTTTCAATTAAATCAATTAAATGTGTTCCGTTGCTCTTGGCAATTTACTTCTCAATTATTGTGAACCGAAGACTGAATCCTCGAAAGCCTTTTCTGCAATGGGATCTATGCTGCAATGTTCTAACACGGGGTTGGCCCAAATTAGTTTGTGCTTTGCAGTTCGTGTTTGCTTATAAGTTTCTATATCTATATTTGCATATTTGAAAACAAATGTACGCTCTTCTATCAGCGAATAAAATTTCTTATTTCACCCCCCCCACAATTTTATGCGTAATTGCGGCACTGCAAAAATACCAAATACAAAAGTATCTTCACAGAATTTAGCAATTATTTTTTAATAATAGAGACGTGAGATAATGGACATCATGCTTCAACTTTTAATTTTCGTTGTCAGTATTTCCTATCTTTGGATTTTATAATTTGGTTAATCATAATAAAACCATGTAGTGACGTTCAGCTAATATTTTAATTAGGTTAGTATTTGTTTGATACAACTTAAATATGCATCAACACATAAGTTTATTTTTTAATAATAGAAATTAGACAGTGGACATTAAATTTCAATATTTTATTCATAATTTCTTTTTCAGCAGATTTAAATCCAAACCGTTCGCTCTTCTCACATGTTGCTTTCTTTTTTAAGTGTTTTCAACCATACTTCAATACCATGTACCAAAAAATCAAAATATTTTGGTGGCTTTCCAGTTTTCTTGTGAAGTTCATTTCCAAATGGAAGCTTTACAGTCAGTATAGACCAGCAATTAAATATCTCCAGAATATTGTATTTGTATTACACGTATCTGTACCTCGTTGTCTCAATAAAACCTTCACAGCAAGTGCAATCACAAAGGATATTTCTCGCTTTGGTCATATCCCTCCAACATGCAGTCACGTGTCGGCTATTGATATTTTCCAGTTGATTTAGCATTGAGGCAATGCTATGCCTCAAAACAAAATCATGTATTTAGCATAAGGCCCACCAGTACTCACTGATATGTTTTACAGTTAAGCATGTTTTATATCAAATCTATGCAAACTAACTCCGCCAAAAGTAGCCTCGATTAAATTACCTTCAGATATACGTATCTTTCAAAAGCTTCAAGTGCTTAATAAATTGATATTAATACTGTTTGATGTTACAGTTCAGATTTTAAAAACTGGAGAAATTATATTGTGGATATTTTGTTCGTGTGAACGATATAGCTTCTAATTTTCTTACATTTTGGGGACAATATTTTACTTGGTTGTGTCTCCTTTATAATGTGTCTTGTTGTTGCTTTTATTTGTTTCCTATCCAGCTTCCCCCACATTCTAGACATTCCATTCTACATTATTCAGCTCTTATCTTAATATTATTTTATTAAAAGCGTATATAAGCATTGGTTAATTTTTTCAAAGAGATGATATGGCTTTCAACAAATGGTATCATATCATCAAATAAGCAATAAACTTACCTAAGAAAATTTTTGAATTATTTTTATCTGTGAATAGGCAAAAATAGAAGTAATTTGTAAGCATCTTGTAGAGATTTATTCGTTTTGAATTGATTTTCTGTAGCATTAACTACTCTGATCCCATGATCATCCAAAATCTTTAAATGATTAGTTACTCAATAAAATACAAACATTTTGTTATTGGCGTTGGACGGATGCATAGTTTTATTATGTTTGAAACATGTTTTTAGTAGCCAGGTGATAGAAATGAGAAACAGATAGAAAACCAATTTAAATGATTTCACTGATTTTTTTACTGTGGGAACTGGCATTGATCTATGCTACATGCACAATGGGAGATCCAGCACATCACCATCAATTGTGCATAATTTTTGCATGGACAAGTTACCAATGAGCCTTCAACTAAAGTCTTCATCGACATCAGTAGGAATGTCAATAAAATTTAAGCACCATACCATATTCCCATTTACCCCATAAAATAATGCGCGAAGTTACATGCTGTTATACTTACAGTGCATTGTTTCATTCCAGCTTTTATCAACGGGATTACAAGGGAATCCCGGACACACGTCAACTGTTGATATTGTTACACGGTAGATTTATAAATGCATACCAATGAGTGACTCATTACTGCTAGAAGATGTGTTGGGAAAAACGTGTGCAAATAAATTGATTGAAGGCTCAATCCTCTAAAATATTCTGCAAAATTTCCAAATGACCAAAAGCAATAATAGTGAATTGAACAATAAAATCCATAATTTATCGTGTAAACTGTGAAATATGCAAAACCACAATTACAAATAGCAAAACGTATTTGGCTGAATAAAATGGCATTTTTTATGAATTTAGGATTACCGGTTATGATAGTTTTATGAAGATATTATCGTATTTTGGAAGGAAATTCTGCATTTTTGAAAAATCTGCTGGAGTCTTACGGTAAATTCGACAGAGAATCTATAATTCACCAATATCTATAATAACCTATGAACCTATTACTCACTTCGTACTTCATAATGTCCGCCTTGTATCTTAGATGGAATGCATACATCTAAAAGTCACAAATAAAGTAATTAGCGTAAAAGTGTTTCTAAAACAAAGATTTCGAAGAATAGCTGTAAAAATAAATAAATAAGTAAAAACAAATGCGCGTGGAAAGGCTATTGATTTTTAACCTACAACTTATTACGACTTACCGCATAACAAAATTATATTGATCTCTACTTGCATGAAATTTCCAATGTAAAAATTTGAATGATCTTTGCAATATTCCGACTTGTATTATATTTGTCCATATTTTTGTACAATATGTAGATATATAAAAAAATGATCTCCCATTTTAAGTGGGCAAAATCTTCTCTAGCACAAAGGTTCCGAAAAGAAAGAAAGCTCTTTCTTCCTCCACTTCTTAACTAGATGTATTTGTACAGAGTAAAAGTTGGAACGTAAAAGTACAAAACTTTTTTAAATCAGAATCTAAGTCACGTGTCAACTGTTGATACTTTTCTAGTTGATCCAGCACAAATAAAGTATCTACCCATACGATTGTGCATCTATATTTCATAAATTATTTTGACTTTCCATATAAAAAGCCTTTATAAAATGCTCATGTTTTTTAGAATTATACTCCACCTTTAATTGAACCACATATATGTTACCAGACATTACACTCTACCACGGCCTACATAACTAATCTGAAATTTAAGATAATAGGGCACCTAATCATGTAAAATGAATTATGTGATACTAAAAAAGTGATGGCATTTAACTTGAGTAATTTTATGAAACACCAGTATTTAAGAAAAATGTTTCTTTACTTATAACGTAAACTTTAAAAAATAATCTTTTGAATGTATAACACAAAACAACACATTTTACAAAGTGAAAGACCATACATAACTACAACACGTCAGCCAAGATGAGCGCATTGGAAAGTAGGAAATTGCTTTTTAAATCTTTAAATATCTTTTGGCAGGCCAACTGGGTAGCAACGAGCAGTAAAGGAATGGCTTTTAGAAAGTAGTCGATACTTCGATCCTACATTTTACGTGTTTGGTATTCTGAGCGAAATATTTTGTGCTGTGGTTGCGAAAGCTGAAATATATAAGCTGGAAAAATAATTAACTGGCTTTCGTAGGATTGGATTTATTTAGTCGGTTTTCCCAGAACCGTCAGAACTTGTTGAATCCTTTTTTTTTCAGTTTACTAATAATTCTACGAATATTTGCTCTTTTAATCAGTTTTCGAAAATTGGTAATCCATCTGACTGCATCATCCGACTTCGGTTTAGAAACACACTCTAAAAATAAGTATAGCAGACTTACCAGAATCACAACTATTTGTAAAACAACAACAGCAAGCAAATCCCGAATTTGGATTTTGTCCCCTGGTACCGATCTGTTCGTATTATACCCTTCAGCAGACAAATATGAAGCATATTTATATGCCAACGAATACAAATATTCCCACTTATGTACCAGCCCGTTTTCGAGAATCCTTTGATACGTTTCAAACAACCACACTCGGTTCATCGTGTACACTTCCGTATAATACGATTGTGTAGCCAATGTTTCCGGTAAAATGTAACACCTTGCATGTTCCATGCCATATATTCTAACCATTACATTTTTGAATAATTCCGCTTGTTCCTCAACTTGCGACACTCTTCTCAAAAAATACTTTTTCGTTAAGAGAGTAGCATAGTCCGTGGAATTGTAGCGACTGTCTAGAATGTGAAAGCTGTTGTTCAGCAAATCTAGCAAATGCTTTTCTTCAAAAATTCGATGACAAACTTCAACCGGGTTATTCTGTATATAATGTGGCCAAACCATTTTATAGCCAGCCGTCAAAATTTCTCTTAACGACGAAAACACAATTGATGACTTTGGAATTGTAAGTAGACTTAAGATTTCATTTCCATGCAAGTTACAAACAAACATACCCACTAGCAAAAATAGAATAAAAAGTTTTCTCCGTGAAAACGTTTTTCCTGCATCTGCTCCGATAAAAGAGCCAAACACATCTAAAAAGATGCTAAATTTTAGTCCGCTAAATCTCCAAAATTCCGAGTGATATGAATGTTTGGTTTTATCGTAGCCCAAAGAATCGATAATATATTGTCCGGATTCTTTTGGACCAGAGATTTGCCAAGTTTTTGGATCATTTATATGCAAAAGATTGACAGTAATGTTGTGATACTTTTGGAGAAGGATAGATGACATTATTTCTTTGTTGCAGTGCCAGAAATCTGGTTTAAAAACCAAATCCCAGCATGCAAACGTATCATTTTCGTACACTTCGAAATACATGGCATAAACAGTGAACACAATTGCATCTACTTTTCTTTGGTTTCCAAGTCGATAAAGGTTTCGATGGAGTAGCACTGGATTCACAATAGATTTCAGAAAATGTTTATCAACATTGCCAGTGTTGGAATACTCATCACAGTATCCATTGCATAAAATCTGGTACCGAAATTGCAATTTTTCGTTATTCTTGGCCCGATAAAGAATAATTTTTGTAGAAGGCCAGTTGATATACTTTTGGGAGAAAAAGTTTTCTGTATTGATTTTGTTTTCAACAAATTTTTCGCTAGTTATAGTAATGAACAGGGTTGACACTTGCATTCCAAACTTTTGCAGCGAGCCCGTGTCTCCTTTCTCGATTGTTATGATGGAATGGAAAGTTTGTCTGTATTTGGAAACTAAATTAACTCCAATAGTTTTGTGTATGTGAGGGTTTATCAATCTGACATTACCGTTCACATTGAGGAGTAAGTCGCAATCTCTTAAATCAAATGAAACAAATATGAATTCGTGATCTCTAGAACCTAATTCAACAAGTAATTTATACACAGTATTTTGAAAATGGCCGACGTTACAAACTTTTTCACTGCTCGTTTGAACTATGTTATAAACTAGAAGAAAGGACACGAATACGAGCAAGTTAGTTTTCAAGTGATACATTGTAACTCTTATATAAATTAAAATGTACAAAAAAAATATAGATTCAGCGTCAATGGTATTTTTTAAATTTATTTGCTAGAAGTGAAAAGAGTCGTTTCTTTCTCAGTAGTAATGCGTTAAAATTAGCGGATGAGTATATCAGAGGATTTTACAGGAAACTAAATCTGTGTTTTTTAAACGACGACAAATATTTGCAATAAAATCTTTTAGTAAATTGATAGCGAATATATGGAGAAATGGAACAACTAAATTTCTAAATTGATATTTGCTGAGGATTAGTACTAAGTTTAAGAGCAAGAAGTGAAAGGTATGAGCATTTACAGGTTGAAATCCATATTGTTAGTTTATGAAAACAGATAGAATTGGAGAATGAAAAGGAGAATAATCTATGTACTCAAATTCGTTTTCCACCATATTCCGTCAAAATGGAAATTCAATGTGTTGTGTCCATACGCACAGCAACAATATGTTGTTCTTCGGTCACTAAAATCAAGTTACCAACGGATAAACCAGCGGTCACGGTCAATCTTTGGCTTGAAAACAGGAAGTCTGAAAGATTGACATATTGATTGGTGTCAGAACAAAATGTGTATTTTCGGGTTATAATCACAAACAAAAGTTAATTAAAAACGTACAAATAGGCTTAGTACTAATTAAATGATACAAACACGCGAACAATTTTGTATTCAAAATCTAATCAAAGTCTTACGCAAAGGGATAAATATTTTTAAAACAATTATTCGGTAAAACAACCTGTTAGGTGCGTTATTCAAATAAATCTTTCGTTATATACATTCAAAATATAATAGTAGGAAGATCACAAACAAACAGAAATTAAAGTAATAAAAGCAATTCTTGGTTTTGCCAAACCCAAATAACGTGTCTACCATTTCCGAGAGCGCTCCGTAAACTTTTGGGGGCTCTGGAACCGTGAGAATGCTTAGGATCTCGTTGCCATAAAGCTGGGAAACGAACATCATCAAAAAATAGATGAGCAGAAACTATATGACTTTAGTATTTTGAACACCTTATGCATTCTTAAACTTTTTCGGAACAGATTTGGAACATTTTGTTCTTTTAGACAAAACAAATTTTGTTTCGTCTTGACCCACTGATAGATGCTTAAAAGCACATTTAAATATATTAAATAAGCATATTTAAATATAATCAAATCCAACTCATGAAAATGATTTTTTTACCCTAGTTAAGCTCCTGCGATGATAACCATCGGTCGGTGCTCCATCGTTAACCTACTTCTTGTGGAGGGATTCCATCTCTGACGTACTCTTACATCACGAAAATCACGAAAATGTGATTTGTAAAGGAGGGCTGCTGAATGAGACTTCCAAATTTTCTCTGGCAGCATAAAAAACAATGAAAATGAGAGAAAATATTTATGAATTTAATTTAAATAAAAAGTTAATTTGCATTTTCCCCATTAATCTCTTAGCATACTTTCGGAGCAGTGAAACTGTCCATCTTTGGTCTGCATCAAATCGCAGCGAGAAATGGCGTCGTAAGAATCAAAACGGATATGCCACCATTTTGTTGTTGCAAAAAATGATGATTTCCTCGTAACATTATCTCCTGTACTCAAAAACTTAACTTGCATAGACTGATATTGACTTAAATTAAGCACTAGTTTCAGATATCCTTCAATGCTGACTCCAGTGCTGCAAGAGTTGGGGATGATGATAGCTGCAGATGGATCCAGATCTTGCCATGTATATGGTCATACTTATCATATCGATTCTAAAAGAATTGGAGCTCTCATCTCTTTCCCTTCTTAATTTCCAGCATCAGGAGTGATCAAAATGAGATCCATGCCACGGATGAAGTATGTAGTTGGGGGCAACTACATACTTCATCATCGCAACTAGTAATACCGTTTTCTAAGGTGCCATTTGGTGGAATAATTATTAGTGCACTACCAAATCATGAAGTAATTCTTACGATTAGACATTCTGAGTAAGAAATTCTTTTGAAGCCGAACAGAGCAGGCATGGCGAAACCCGCGGTTTTCTACACTAAAACCCGTGGGTACGAGTATTGACGGGTTTAAATGGGTATTGGGTTTCAATGGGTTTTCGATTATTGCCCGATTATTTATATAAGGGGCTTTTGGCTGGCTTTCTATGGCTCCATGAGAATGTATGTATTTTTTTTATTTTCCTCACCTACCCTTTAAAGCCCATACAAACTGAGAGGTGTTTGAACTCGATGAACAAAGAGGACTGGGAGGAATTTATGCATAAGAGTCCATCCAAAGCCGGCTCCGCTCCGACACCAGCTGTTACGGTTCTCTCTGATAGAAAGGGTCGCTGCAGCACACACAGACATCAGACCTGTCCACCCGTCAGACTCCAATCCTGTTGTGAATGAAGCTGAAGGGAATCAAGAAGAAATAGTTCTAAATTACCTGCCAAGTGGAGGAATGGCTGATGATGGCGTTAATGGAGGTATTGTAGAACCTGTTGTTATCGTAAATGGACATGGAAATGACCATCATGATGATCCAGCGGACGAGATCGACGATGACATAGGAGTTTTGGAGGGTGCTTCTCATAAGTCAAGAAATGGTAATTTTTCCAGATACTTTACTACTTTAGCCTATGTTTTTAATTTCACACAAAAGTACTTTGTTGGTGTTCTCATATGCATTTTCGTCCCTATCGTTACAGAAACTTAATATCTATCGAAAATCTCTTCCCCTTCATTGCACATCGCCAAACAAGCTATACTTGGAGAAACGGGATCTTTTTTGTTTTATTTTCCTGTGGCATAATATTGTTGACCTAGATATCATAAATTATTTTACTTTCGCAAAAACGTCTTTATATAAAAACTACAACTACTAGGTCCATTATGTAAAAAGACTTTACAAAATGTTCACGGTTCTTTGGGAATTATAATCCACTTTTAAATGTTGCAAAAAGATGTTGCCAGACAATCTACCATGGTCTGTATATTACTTTGTTCGAGATAATGAACACAATGCTCAGGAAGTTTCTACCTGTCCATCAATTAAAACATATATTCTTTTAGAAAAAATTTTTGGCATTTAATTTAAGCAGTTTCATGAAACACCAACATAATATTTAAGAAAAAAATGTTTTTCAAAATGTAATTATTGTTCCTCCCAACTATAATTAGAATATTTTTTCGAATACATCACCAACTTTGTCACGGGACAACACATTGTATAAAGAGAAAAACGATACGGATACATAACATAGATTTCATTTATATATTCTAGGATTCAGATTTTTATTTCACGATAATGTTTTGTAAAATGTGTACATGACAAAACTACGAATTTAATAAGCTTGATTACAATTTTCACTATTCTCAACTCCCCTTTATACACGTTTTTGCCTACAAAAGCCACCTAATAAAAATGCATCATCACAAGATTTCGCTGTTTCTTTTGAATAATGGAATTATGAGATAATGGACGTCATATTTCAACTTTTTATTAATAATCCCGCGTTCATTAGTTACTTGTTCAGATCCATCATCAATACCTTGCACGCAATTAAATGAAGATACGAATCATTTAATGCGCAGATTCCAATTATTGTAACAAAATCGTGTAGTGGCGTTCAACTAAATTTTTATCTGGTTTGTGTCTGTTTGATACAAATTAAATATTTAGTTTCCAATGGCGACCAGATTTTTAAAGTTTATGATTCCAGTTTCCCAAGTCCACTTTGAAGTGTTTTCAACCATATATCAATATCATGTACGGAAAAATAAAAAATTTTGGGGACTTTCCACTTTTCCTTATAAGGAATATTTTCCAAATGAAAGCTTACAGTCGATATATATCAGCAATTCACTAGCTCCTGAGTATTGCATTTGTATTGCAAGTATCTGTGAATCATTGTCTCAATGAAACCGTAACTAAAGGAATCACAAAGGATATTTGCCGCTTTGGTCTTGTGCCTTCAGCATTCAGTCACGTGTCAACTGTTGATATTTTCTAGTAAATTTAGCACAAAAATTGAAAAGGCGATGCTATACATCAAAACAGAATCAAGCCTTCATGAAGCCCACCAGTGCTCTTTGATATGTTTTAAAGTTAAGCAATTAAGCATTATTTATTAAAAATCTATTCAAACTAGCGCTATCTATCACAAATAGGCAGTACTAAATTACCTACAGGAAAAAGTGTTTTCAAATGGCTTCCAATGTTAAAAAATTATTTTAAATTAATGGTTTATGCTATCGCTCAGAATTCTGAAAACTGGAGAGATGATAGTGCAATAAGTCCGTCTGTATCATACAATTACAATTACAATTAATCAATAACGCTCTTTCCTTAGCATTTCCATCTTTTAACCTTTAAGTTACTAATAGCAACAATATTTATGTTATTGGTGTTGAACTATGACTAATGTTTTATTAGGTATGAAACATTTTTGATAGTCAAGTGTTTGCAAAACCAATTAAAATGATTTCACTGGAGTTATTTTTACTGTTTCTGAAAAACAACACGATATTCCAGAATTGCCCGAATTTGATCCTATAAGTTGAATAAGATAAATATGATTACAAGGTAGTGGCAAAGCTCAAAGGAGAGATGGGAATATGTATGCATTCATTCATGCAAATGTGTACGTATTTCTCCAGTGGGGATAGTCTACTTGGTTTCTACCTGGTTTTGAATAATTTATGTAGTTGATAAAATCTCATTTTTACAAATATTGTTGCCAGATGTATGATTATATTGTATCTTAAGGAACTGGCATTAATCTATGTGGTTCATCACATCACCAGCAATTGTGCATAACTATCGTATCAACGACTTTCCAAAGAGCCCTCAACTTTATCGGTATCAGTTGGAATGTCAATAAAATAAATGCACCACTATTAATCATCATTCATTCTACGAAATAAAGCTCAGTGATGCATTTAGGGATGTATATACAGCGTAAAAAATCACAAATAAAGTAAACTCTTTACATTACAAAGATTTCAAAAAACAGCTTTTAAATGTATCAGGAAATGTTATCGATTTTTACGCTAGAACTTACTACAAGTTACGACATTCCGCCACTCTGTGTACCTAGATATCATAAATTATTTTGGTTTCCGATGAAAAGAGCTTTTACGAAATGTTCACGTTTTTTGAATAATTACATCCCACCTCTAATTGAACCACACATCACAGGACATTTTATCACAGCTCTCATAACCATTCTCCAGAGGATACCGACTATAACTCATCTGATACTCTTGAAAATCATACCCTGTTAGAAAAAAATATGAATGGCATTTAACTCAAGCAATTTGATGAATCGCCAATATTTAAGAAACTTAATTTTAAATTTATAACGTAAACCTTAAAAATACCTTTTCAAGATTCTTTAAGAAAAACACAGAACTGTTTTTGAGCACGAAACAACGCATTCCACAAAGTGGGAGTTCATCTATAACATTCGCAGAAATAGTATAGATTTTATTTGATATTGTAAATTGATGCTTGTTTGATCATTGACGAAATTAATTTTATTTTGCAGAACTCATGCGCACATTATCTGTTAATGAACTCATTGATGATGATTGTAGAATGGTCATGCGTCCTCCATTTCTAAATTGCGTGTCAACTGTTAATACTTTTCACTTAATCCAACCATTATTTAAATATATGGATGCATATAATAATGGCGTTGAACTATTTTTTGATCCTGTTTGTATCAGCTTGGTACTACTTAAAAACGTAGTTGAGTTTCATTTAGCGACCGGATCTTTAAATTTCACGATACCTGACGCCTATTCTCATTTATTGTATCAATAGGAACACGAGGAAGATTTTATTTTTACTGTGAGAAAAGCTACAAATGCAAATTTATTGTTCAATTAAACTATAACTATTGGTATCAAAAAGGATATTTGTCATTTTGGTGATGTGCCTTCAACATTCAGTCACGTGTCGACTGTTGATATTTTCCAGTAAATCTGGCACACATAAGGCAATGCTATACTTCAAAACTAAATCAATCATTTCATTAAGCCCACGTGTACTCATTGATTCGTTTCACAGTTTAGCATTATTCAAGCAAAATCTATATTCAAACTGGCGTTATAAAAAAATTGGCTACACTAAATTCAAATTGTTTCTAGTGTTCAAAAAATTACAATAATAATACTCATGCCATGATCCAGAAATTTAAAAACTGGAGAGTAATTAGACGGATATTTTGTCCGTTTGAATCGTACAATATAATTTTTTGCTTTCCTTTGGACGTGCTTTGTTACTGCTTTCATTTCTTTCATTTTCCATCATTCTCTTTCAGCTTTCCTCGCACTCCAGACATTTCATTCTATAGTATTCAGCTATCTGCACATAGAAGGGGTTTCCCTGACCTCCCATGCCCTCCACGCAAGGATTAAAACAGAAGGATGCCGGAACGCACACGTAATCTTGAATCAATTTTGCAAATTGATATTGTAGTGTAAATACAATATTGGCTTGTTGTGAGTATATAAACATGAGTTGCTTTTTCACGCAGATCATAAAGCTTTCAGCAAATGACGATATCCTCACATCACATAAGAATGTACTAAATGGAATAAGACTGTAGTTACAAAGCAACAATAACTTTTAGTTCAAGTGTTCTGTAAATTTTGTTTTATTTCTCTAAGCGACTTACTGTACTTTACTTACTTAAAGCAAATTTTAGAAGCATTTTTATCTGTAACAGTTTTTATTTATCCCACGCAGCAATTGGTTTCATTTATTTTTATCAACATTTTCAATATGATTAAGAGTGAGTTTAAAATCTGTCGATCATACTTAACCGGATGAAATTTGTATATTTATTATTCGCGTTCGACTATGACAATTGTTTTTAAAGTTTGAATTCTATTTGGTTTCCAAGTACTAGCAAGGCCAATTTAGATCATTTGAATGAAATATTTTTGTTAGGTGTTCCCCAATAATCTGAATTTAGTACTACAAGTGTTTTGGGGCAAATGTGATCAGAAAAGAGTGTAATGGCGAAGTTCAAAGAAGAGTTGGAGATTACCATTATGCAGATATGGATATATTTCTTCAGAGGAGTAGTTTCCTTGAAGTCTATTCGGTTTTGAAACACTGATTAGTTTCTAAATTCACAATTTTATGAATAATGAGCCCGAAATATGATTACATTAGGAAAAATGCATTAATCTAAGCTATATTTTCACCGAGAGGTCCAGCACATCACCAGAAATTGTACATAACTATCGCATGAACAACTTGCCAAGGAGCCCTTGTCTAACGATTTTATTTTTGGAAAGGCAATATAATAAAATCACCATATCCCCATCTCTTTTTTGAAGTGAAGCATGATAATAACGCATGAATTTATATTTACAAAGCATTGTTTCACTCCAGTTTTTATCAAAGGGATTAGAAAGGAAAACCGCGGTCATATGCCTTCAACAGCATCCAGGACACGCAGCAACTGTTGAAATTTTGTGTAGAAAGTTAAAAAGATTTTATATATGCGTATCATTTAATGAGTTATTAGTGCTAGAAGATGTGTAGTGGAAAGCGTGTGCAAGTACGATATTTTAGCTGGAAAATTAAATGGTACCAAGTAAATGGAATGAATTTAGCATTATCGTTTATGATAGATAGACAAAGATATTGTCGTATTTTGCAGGACTTTATTGTTTATGAATAACGTGTCGAGGAGATAATAATTATATAGATCTATATTTCAAACCAACTGACCACTATATTATGAAATGCTCCATGAATTTGTACTCAGCACATCCATTTAAAAGAAATTCCCTACCTTAACAAATACTTGCAGCTTCAAGAATTAAAAAGTAATTAGTGGCGCACAAATTAACAAAACTATATTTATCTAACTTAAAACTTTCCAGATCGCCGCCGCCTAGATCTCTTGCACGGATGATATGTCCCTTAGAGGTATATAATTCATTCATATCTCTTTGTATCACTAACGCTGTTTCCGAAAGAAAATACAATGGGCGTTGTCAATCTGTTCACGCGCTTGGCAGGCTTATGAATGAATCCTACCTCTGCCCCTTGACATGAGATATTTGTCGTTCTGGTCGCGTGCCCTCAGCTATCCAGTATCGTGTCAACTGTTGATATTTTCTAGTTGATCCAGCAAACTTAGAAAGAATATGCGTCAATATGAAGTAATCATTGATGTATGAGGCAAAAAAGTCCGTTTGAATTTTTTTTACATGCAAATTTTACTTTTTTGGCCTTACCTATATTATCTCTGTCTATCCTTCATTGTTTACACTGAAAAAAAATCTAGAAACTTTTTTTCATGATGGTTATACCTATTACTTAAGTAGTAGCCTATGCTACTGCTTTCATACACAAGTATCTTGTTAGTGTTCTAGTTTCGATTTCCAGCATTTACTTTCCCATCATCTTATTCCCGACATAACATTCTGTATGTCTGCAAAAACTTAATGTCTGCCCAGAATCTCCTGCCCTTCATTGCACATCTCAAAACAAGCTATAATTGGAGCAACGGGATCCTTTCTGTTTTATTTTCATGTGGCATAATATTGTATTGTGTATCTAGACATCATCAATTAATTTTACTTCCGCCGGTTTTTTGAGAATCACAAATCCAATTTAATTGATCAAGAGAGATGTCACCAGACAATCTTCCATCGCTTTTTTTCTTTATTTAAGATAAAATTAAACCGGCGAGCAGCATCGTTGAACCTGTCCAAAGGTCAAGTTATATCTTTTTGCAAAAAAATATGGTTGGCATTTAACTTAAGTAATTTGATGGATTCCCAATATTTAAAAATGTTTCTTACTTATTATTTTACCCAATTATAATTAGAATAATTTTTTGAATGCGTCATCAATTTGTTAACACATTGTACCAAATGAAAAACGATACCGATTCATAATATATTTACATATAAATAAGATTGATTTCATTTCATAGTCTAAATTGTTGCTTTTTTAAACAATAACGAACATTTTTTAGCAGAACTTATGCATATGTCTCCTGATGAGCTATTCCATTCATCATTTCATATAAGCTATCTGTAAGTAAACATACAGCTTGAAAATGATATACCAGCGA